>PYHX02000158.1:39493362-39515856 GCA_004302925.2 Cochliomyia hominivorax
ACCTGTAGTGTGTTCAACAACATTTATATATAAAGCCAGCTGGACAGACATACGGACGGATATCGCTTAATTGATTCAGAAAGTAATTCTAAATAAAACGGGAACTTAATTGCCCGAATATAGCACTCTCGCTTGTTTTACTTTCAAAATAGAGACAAAATATTTCAAAAATATTAATTGAATAACTCTAATCCTTCACAAAAAGCCTTAACATACGTATATTAGTTTTTTTTTGTTAATTAAACTCCTTTTTTTTGTTTTGAATGAATTTATTTAAATAATTTAATTTCAAATATCTTTTCAAATGAATTTATGCTTTTTAGGTTTAAAATCCCAATTGAATGACAGTAATTAAATTTTAATATTTTATTATTAAACAGCTGCTTATAATTCAATGCTTTTCACGATTTATTTGTCTACATGAGCACTTTTTAATGTAATTAAATGCGTTTACACTGAACATTTATATACACAAATACATACGGCACACATACTTATGTATTCATTAATTATATATTTACTTACAAACAATATCAATTGAAACAATTATTTACTAACAGTTTTTGCATAGAAATTATAAATATTTACAATTGAATTGCAGTTTAAATAAATAATTGCGAAACAATGGAACCCATTAAAATTAATATGGCGAACCAGTGAAACAACTATAGTGTGAACAGTTTCTCTTTAATCAGATTCTAGTTCAGACTGAAATTCTGGCTTAAGTTCGCTAATTAATTCCGATCGGCAACTTAGTTTTCACATATGAGACTTGTTCTCACTTTGTTTCATTTTTGTTTTCAATTATAAAACTAATCCTTTTGAAAGCTTAACCAGGATGTTTATTTTATTAAAAAAATAGTTTAAAATTATTTTTTTTTAATAAAACATCAAATGGAATTATAGAAATAGGAATTATGCACAAAAGTAAATCAAATGAAATAATGTTTTTGAAATTAGAAAAAAAATAATAATCATAGAAAGTAATTAAAATAAAACAACTATAAATTTTTAATTGAGTGGAAATAATGAAAAATAATTTTTTGCTAAAAAAAATAGGAAAAATTATTCAAAAATATACATTCAATATCCCTAATCCTTTCACATAAGCCTTAACATACATGTGTTAGTTGTTTCATACCCTTCACCAACACAATTGGTGAAGAGGGTATATGAACGTTGTCATTCCGTGTGGAACGCTATGAAGTAATCATCTCAGACCTCATGATATATTATTGCATAAAATTAAAATCTGAGTCAATTGTCTGTCTGTAGTTGACATGCTCACATCCACAATGGTTAATGTCCTGATAAATTTCCTACTTAAACCACCAAATTTAGTTTATTATATTAAAAAGAAAAAATCGATATCTGAGGTAACCTCTAAGATCAAGTGCAGAACTTACGTAAAATTTTGGTTTAAAAAGCTACAAACTAGAATGAAATTTTATGTAATATTAAGTTATATGTGCTCCATTGCCACTCTAAAATCGATTCAGTAGAAAAAAGTTATAGACAAAAATATAATTTATTTTTTGACTCATGAAGTGTTCCTGTGTTATATTCCAAAAGAAGTAAGAAAGTTATAGTCAGTCAATACTGACTATGTAATACCCTACAACACAATATTACTTATAAGTGGTAGGTTACCAAAAAGTAGTGAACGACCCTCGCATAATTTTATTTTCTGATTTGTTCTTAACTGTTCAGTACAATCATGTGAAACTTGATTTTACCAAAAAAGTAGTGAACGACCCTCGCATAATTTTATTTTCTGATTTGTTCTTAACATGTTCAGTACAATCATGTGAAACTTGATTTTTTGTGGGGGGTTAAATGGAGTTTATAAAAAATTATGGAACGACCCTCGTGTAATTTTTTACATCGATTTTTGCTTAAAGTTTTATAATTTGACCAATTATTATTACCAATACCAACGTTTATCTGAGATTTATACCCTCAAAGTGACCGATCCTCGCATAATATGCCAGTCAAATGAATTTAGAATATTATAAGACTAATTTGTGCCAAGTTCGTTGAAATCGTTTTATATTTAGAACTTTTATGAGCTTAGAACTATATTACGCTAGTACATTTGTATGGAGTTACCTGAAATATTAGGGCCGAATTTCAATAGTCTTTGTCCTTGAGAAAAATTTCATCAAGATATTTAAAAAATTGCGACCTGTAGTGTGTTCACAACATTTATATATAAGCCAGCTGGACAGACATACGGACGGATATCGCTTAATTGATTCAGAAAGTACTTCTAAATCAAACGGAGAACTTAATTGCCGAATATATAGCACTCTCGCTTGTTTTACTTCAAAATAGAGACAAAATATTCTCAAAAAATATAATTGAATAACTCTAATCCTTCACAAAAAGCCTTAACATACGTATATTAGTTTTTTTTTGTTAATTAAACTCCTTTTTTTGTTTTTGAATGAATTTATTTAAATAATTTAATTTCAAATATCTTTTCAAATGAATTTATGCTTTTTAGGTTTAAAATCCCAATTGAATGACAGTAATTTAAATTTAAATATTATTAACTTAACAGCTGCTTATAATTCAATGCTTTTTCACGATTTATTTGTCTACATGAGCACTTTTTAATGCTAATTAAATGCGTTTACACTTGAACATTTATATACACAAATACATACGCACACATACTATGTATTCATTTAATTATATATTTACTTACCAAACAATATCAATTGAAACAATTAATTACTAACAGTTTTTGCATAGAAATTATAAATTTTACAATTGAATTGCAGTTAAATAATAATGCGAAACAATGGAACCCATTAAAATTAATATGGCGAACCAAGTGAACAACTATAGTGTGAACAGTTTTCTCTTTAATCAGATTCTAGTTCAGACTGAATTTCTGGCTTAAGTTCGCTAATTTAATTCCGATCGCAACTTAGTTTTCACATATGAGACTTGTTCTCACTTTGTTTCATTTTTGTTTTCAATTTGGATTCTGATTTCGATATAAATCAGATTTCAGTTCCAATTCTAGTTCAGATGCTTGTCCGGAACCAAGTTGAGATTTTGTTTTGATTTTTAGTCCGAAGTTCAATTGTGTTTTGATTTTACCTTTAAGTGCCAATTCCATCTTCTATTTCAGTTTATATCCTTCTCTTGATTCTAGAGCGCAAATAAGTTAGATTTTGATTCTATTTTTAGTCCGAACTCTTGTTCTTTACCTTTAAACATCAATTCCATCTTCGTTTATTTCCTTCTTTAGATTCTAAAGTCTTGTTCTAATTGGGTTTCAGATTTGTTTTGTTTTAGTTCCAGTACGAATTTTAATTTGGACATGACAACAGATTCAAGCTGTAATTCCATTTAAGATTATATTTCAGATTGTTGCCTGGTAACTAGTTTAGAATTGGGTTCGATTTTTGTCGGGAGTCCTAGTTTTGATTGTATTTCAGATTGAACTTCAACTTAGATTCAGTCTAGATTCTTGGTGTTTACTCTAGTTCAGATTACAACTCCGTTTTCAGTTCAGATTCTGTTAGTTCAGATTTGTATTAGATTTTCAGTCCAGCGTCTAGTCCAATTTCTAGCATTAATTAGAGTATATATTTTATTTCAGATTCTATTTTAGAATCCTACTCAGATCCCAGTTAAACTCCTGACATTCTTTCTAACTCAAATTTTAATATTGATTTGTTTAGAAACTGTTTCAGATATTATCTCAGATTCAAATTCAGATTTTAGTTCAAATTTTTATTTCAGATTTTTGTTCAGATTCTACTTAAGATTCTGGATCACACTTTACTTCAGATTTTACTTTCGATTCTATTTCAGTCACAGTTTCAATTCTTGTTAAGAGTAAAATTAAAATTTTATTTCAAATTGCGTTCCGATTTTAGTTTGAATTTGAATTCGGATTTAACTTTATATTTCTGCTTAGATTTTAGTTCCGATTCTGGTTTATATTCTAATTCAGTTTAAACTTTGGTTTAATTTTACTAGTTTAGATTATGGCGCAGTTTTTAGTTGAGATTTAAGTTTGGATTTATAATTCAAATTTAAGTTCAGATCCAAGGTTGGAATCTCGACCAAATTCCGGTTCATATTTAACTCTGATTCCATTTCAGACTTTCTTTTCATTTTACTTTAATACTTTTGCATTATTATTCTGATTATAATTTATATTTCAGTTTTTAATTTCTAGTTATAATTATGGTTCAGCTACTCGGATTATAAATCAGTTCTCGCTCACACAGGATCATATTTTCATATTTTAGTAAATTTTAAAATTCTAATTCAAATCCGAGTTCAAATAATATTCTTTTCTATTTTATTTCTGCCTCAAATTTCAGCATAGATTTTATAGGGTTCTAACTCAGATTCTGCCTTAAATTCTGGTTCAGTCCGGTTCAAATTCCAGCTCAGATTCCTATTTTATATTTTGGTTCAGATTCCACTTTAGATCCTGGTTCAGTTTCATGTTCAGATTTTAGTTTAAAATTCTAGTTGAGCAATAAATTTGGTTAAGATTCCCGAACAGATTTTGTTAACATTCTCGAGATGTTTGTTCATATAATGGCTTAGATTTCAGCTCAAATTTTGGGTGATATTTTTGGTTCAGATTCCAGTTCATATCCGAGATTTTATTTCATATTATGTAAGTTTGTTTCAGACTTTGATGTTTATCATGCAAATTCCAGCCCAGTTCTCTGTTCAAATTTCAGTTCATATTCAAATTCTGACTCAAATTTTGGTTTGGGACTCTGATGCCGATTAAGCTCATTTTCAGAAGCTGATTCCAATTTTGATCCATTTCAGCTTAAATTTTTGCTTAGATTCATGTTCGATCAGCAGTTCAGATTTTATTTGGATTTTATTTTAAATTTTGGTTCATCAATCATCACTAGAAGATTTTGATCCTAATTAAAACACTTTTCCTGATTTAGAATCAAATTCCTGAGTTTGTTCGGATTCTTGTTGGAATTCTAGTTTAGCCTGTTCTGGTATAGATTCTAGTTCAGATTGTAGTTTAAATTCGATTTCAAATTCTAGTTCAGATTCTGGTTGAGATTCCTAGTTCAGGTTATAGTTCAGTGTAAGCTTCTGGTCCATATTAAAGCTTAGGATCATATTCGGATTTTAGTTCATATGCATGTTTTCTTGTTCAAATTTTAGTTAAAATTAATTTCCAATTCTAATTCAAATTTGACTTGGATATCAGTCCACATTGTAGTCCAACACTAGAACAAATTCAGGTTCAGTTTGTTCCAAATTCGGGCTCAGAGTCCAATTCAAATTCATCTTCTGATTCCAATACAGATTAGAGTTTTTTATTATTGTTCGGATGATAGTTTCGATCATTCTTCAGATTACAGTTTAGCAATTCAGATTCTGGTACAGTTTTCAGTTGAGATTGTGGTTCATATTCTCATTTCTAATTTTAGATCTGATTTCAGTTTGAATTATGATACAGATTTTGTTTCAGATTATAGTTCGGACTCTTTTTCACATTTTATATCAAAACTTTCTTCAGATTCAGATCATATTTTATTATAGATTTTAGTTCTATTTTAGTGCAGATTCCATTTCAGAAATATATCCGATTTTTTTTATTGTTGTTTACTGGTTTATGTACTAAACTCTAAATCAAATACGCAAATTAAGAAAAAAAATCTAAATTAATTGCACTAAATTGTAAAACGTTAATTTATTTGGTTGTTTAATATTTAAATTGTAACTTTTGTTATCGCCGCAATAACATTAATACAGAAACAATATCTTTACAGCATACAAATACATACAAAAGAATAGAATTTAAATACACTCAACACTTAACACAAGTGTATTTAGTCAGTTATTTATTAAAGTATTTCAGATTTGTTTTGAGAGCTCTAATAAAAACATAAAACATTTTTAGAAAATAATTTAAATAATTAAATTTAAGTTGAAGAGAAAACGATTTAATGGCCACTTGAATAGAAAAAATTGTAACAGATGTTGAGAAAGAGGCGGAAAATACTTTTTAATGAGTCTTAAAGAGGAGTATTTTAAAGAAGTTTAAAAAATAAATTGTGAAAAAATTTGACTTTATTATAATTTTTGGTAGCGCTTTGCTGTACTCCAGCGGTGTCTGCATGAACATGAACTTTTATTTACCTAGAGTGACCAAGAAAAGGAGAGATATTTGCTGAAGTTATAGTGGAAAAAATCTTAAATCATTCCGATTTGAACCCATTTTCTAAAAGGAGTGAGATCGAAAAATTCTCAACACTTTTTTCTCAAAATACATGAATATAATGTTAATCTGATTAAAATTAGTGAACAGCAAAAAAGAGCATTAAACAATTACTAAACATTTCTCAAAATCCAACTTGTTTCTACGATAAATTGGTCAAACATTCAAAGGCCTGCCGCACAGTGGTCCCAAAACGCTTTTTTTAATGAGTCTGTAACCTCGGAAGTGCTGATTTGGAGGAGAACATGTTTCTGGTGGGTCCCAGAGTCGGGAAGTGCAACTCTAAAGTTAGTTATGAATTGATTAAAAGAATATTTTACAGACATAAGCCCTTATAGTTCCCTAGAAAGAATACGATTACATGTGTGCGATATCTCCTTTGGTTTAAGAGACATTTAGACCAAAGTAAAATCTTGACCCAATTTTTGGACGTTTTTTTTTCTTTAAGTGGGCTCTATTCGGGTCCAAAAAATATATAAAAATATTGTCTTGATTCTGTTTAAAATTCTAAACTATTTGTGTGCCAGAATCATAAACCTATGTGGATCCGATAAAAAGTTATGTTATTTTGAAAAAGAACTTTAAAAAATGAGATTTTTTTCTGAATATTTTCAAAAAGGTGGTAACATTTTTGCACTTTAAAATTTCCTTTTGAGCTATATAATTTCTTTCGGAATTCTGAAAGAATTTCTAACGGTAATGTATATAAAGCAAATTCGAGGACATACGGGAAAACAATTTCCCCGAAAGCTCTATTGGAATTTTGTTAATTTTCAAATATTTTTCTTTGCTTTTTTGAAGTGCAATCAAAATGTCAAAGCTAGAATCGCCAAAAAAGTACCTTGATTATATAGCTACATCTACCAACTACCTATTGAAAAAATCTGTAATGGACCAAGCCTTTTATAACGTCAGGGTGAGCAATTTACTGAAAAAACTACGTTTTTAAGCAAATTTTTCCTGGATTGGAATTTTGGGTATTTTGAAATGAAAAGGTGGGAATATTTTGAAATTCCTACATTAAGGATAATTTGGTCTATATAATATTCAAAATTCATAAAAAGATCTTAATTTTTATAAAATTTATTTAATGTCAAACTTAATTTTTTTTAACAAGAGCGCACCGAAAATAAAAATTTCTGAATTTTTGACAAATTTATTTAAGAAATTTGATAGAAATGATTGATTATGTACTTGTTATTATTTTGCAAGTAATTACCTTTCCAGCGATACCAAATACTTATTACAAAAATTGTACACCAGTCTTCAAAAATTAGCTTAATCTTGGCCCTTTTCCCAGAAATTTGCACATTTCCGATACAAATATGTGCAACATGTCTTTGAATAATGTTGCATAACTTTATAACCGTGCAACATATCTTAATAAATTGTTGCAGAGTTATTTTTAAAGTATTTATGAACTATTATGGAAGAGCATAAGTTTCTAGCTCCTCTCGGGTCCGGGAGAGTACCCGCGAAAGTGGTTGCATCCAAGGTTATATTATAGGTTTTGGAGAAAATGGTCCTCTCTCTCCTTTCACATAAGGCTGAAAAAGCTCCCGGTTGGGACGATGCTAAATATTTAGAGGCCAAAAACAGAGCATAAGAATTAAAGTCAGTCAAGTTTTTTAAAAAAATTATGGAGCGTACATTCTGTTAGATTTTTCTCAACATCCTGGTCAAAAATGTTATATTGCTGATGCTCGAGGGAATGTTGACGAAAAGTTTATGGTCCTAAAGCAGTCAAAATTTCCCAAAAAGTTTTTGTTTTAGCAAGCAATATGCATTCATAAGACTTATTTTTGGTCTGACTTGGCATCCTGTTACTACGGTTTACCAAACCTTAAGTAATACGAGAATAATAATGTGTTATTTGTACCAAGAGAGACAGCTCCTCCAAACTGACCGGAGCTAAGGCCAGTTGAGATATATTGGACCCTTGTGAAAAGAGAATTGAAGAGCACAAAAAAGGCGTCAAAAAGTGGGGTAGATTTTTAACATAGATGGACTACCTGTTTGAATAAAAACTTTTATTGAAGGGTTTCCAAAAACATGCTCAAAATATTATTGCTATAGAAATATATTTTCTTTGTTAATTGTTATAATGGTTTCATTTTGATAAACATATATGTGTGTTAAGAACTTTTCAATCTTGCTCCTCAAAAAAAATTTCAAAGATCAAAAAGATCATATAAATTTTGTTGCATATTTACTTCCTAAAACCGTTCTGATTTGGTCCCATTATGCTGTGTATTTTAAAATGTATTCACAGCTCGTTACAAAATACTTTCTTCCGATTACAATATTGTTTACAATTCGTGTTTCTCAATATTTCTTTTATTAGGAAAACTCATCACTTAACCTTTCAAATCATCACGTTTCCCATAAAATACTTCCATATGTGTTTTACAACATTTAAATGTGTTTAAAAGAAATGAGGAAATGATTTTCTTAAATTTTATTTCCTGTCTGTTTATTTCCTTATCCTCTCTCTCTCTCTCCCCACTTTTCCTTCCATTTTGATTTCTAATTCACCTAAATTTTAGAGATATATTTTATAAATTTGTTTCCTATTTTTTTTTTGGGTTTCATGTTTTTACAATTGTTGTTGTTATTGCTTTTATTGTTGTTGATGTAGGTGTCGCTGCTATTAGGTATCAACGATTTCATGCTAAATATAATTTAAAATTGTTGTTTTTTTTCTACTCCTCCACACATTACATATCGTATTTGTTTATTGTTGTATTCTTGTTGTTGTTTTTTGGTGTAATTCAGATTCTTTTTTTTTGGCATAAAAGTTACGAATTTAACAAATGTTTACTTTTTTTGGTTGTAAATGTTTTGTTGTTGTTGTTTTTCTGTTATCCTGCAGATTTCGTTGTTGTTTTTTTTTTTTGAGGATTTAACAAAATAATTTCGCTGTTTAACATTTTTAGCATGACGAACAAAAAAGAAATCGTTTTTGTTGTTGCTTTTGTTTGGTTTTATTGTTTAGATTTATGTTTTTCAATTAAATTATTTAGAATTACAATAAACATATAAACATTGCGGTTACAAAAACAACGAGACATTAAAGAAGTGTGTGTGCATGATATAAGCGACAGTGGGGGTTAAAGAAATAGCACCATATATAGAATCGGAAACGATATTTAAAAGGGATTATAGTAGAGTATATTAATTAGGAAAAAGTCCGGAATATTGACCACATTTTTCAACTGAATACAGTTTATAATCCAGATATAATAATCAGATATGGAATATAACAGTGCAGATTATAGTTCAGATTCTGGTTCAGATTCTAGTAAAAATTTCAATTTAAATTTTGGTTCAGATTCTAGTTCAGATTATGGCTTAGATTCTGGTTCAGATTCTGAATTACATTCTAGTTCAGATTTCAGTTCAGTTTCCAATGTAGATTTTAGTTTAAATTCAATAGAACATAGTCCCTATATAAGACTGTAGTGATGACTATATACTATAGTCCCGACTGTATACTATAGTCCCGACTGTATACTTAGTCCCGAATATATATACAATAAACCTGATTGTATTTAATAGCCTTTATTCTATAGTCCTAACTATATACTACACCTTAACCATTGGCTATAGCTCCGATTATATGCCATAGTACCTTCTGTGTACAATAGCCACTGCTATATACTATAGTTCCGATTATATACCATATTTCCAACTATATAAAACAGTCCCCACTAAAGTTTCTCTTACATCTGCTAACTTTGTATTCACCTCTCTTTTGTTGTATCACATGTATAGAGTACATTTGGTTTATGCACTTAATATATGTATCTAAACAAACATTATTTTAAATATTGTATATTTTATGTATCCAGATAATGTCGAGATACATGTACAACTATATAAATATATACTTGTATGCATACAATTATTTTTTTCTATCTCTCTCTCTTTCATTTAATATGATGTTCAACATATATTTATACACTTTAGCTAGTCTGTCATATGAGATATGTGTATGTGTGTGTCTGTGTTGCTTTAGTTATCATGTTTATATATATTTTAATGAGTCCCTCATGTGTTGATATTGACACGCGTTTATCATTCAACAGAGAAAAGAGACATGGAAAAAAACGTCCAAAATCAAAAACGAGCAAACTAAGTGGATTCTAAAGCGTGGGAGGGGAACTTATGACATTAAGTTTTAAGTGTGATGATGCTGTGATATAAAACAGTGGCGGTTGTTAGAAAAAGTATAAAATGTTTAAATGGGATTAAATAAAATTTCTTCTTTGGTATCTTTTTTTCGTTCGAAGTTAATTATAGAAATTAAGAAAACGGAAATTATTTCGTGACATTTTAAGGAGTTCTCTTCTAAAGAGACTTTTAATTGTGGAGAGTAAAATTAGAATATTTGGGGGGGGGGGGGTTAGTGTTCTTTAATTTTATCTAGATAGTTTCAAGATTTTGTCAGCTGGGAATAAATGAGGTTTAAATATTAAGTGGGATTTTCGGTTTTAATTTTGCTTAAAGTGAAAAGAACCAAATATTTTTAGATAATCAACGATTGTAATTTGGATTGGAAAAGTGAAAGTTGAATGTAATAGTCGTTTAAGACCACTATTTGGAACCCTATATTATGACGCAGGCCCTTGCATGACTGGTGTTTTATAAAAAATGCTTATTTTAAACATTTGTATACCTGATAATATGTGATATTTAAGGAAATTGTCGGAAATGTGTGCTATATGGGGGCTGAAATTTTAAACCGATCCTCATAAAATTCGGTACGAGTTTTTTGGTTGTATAAGTCTTATACCTACAACATATTATAACAATACTGATATATTTTTGAAATTTAACGATGTTCGAAAATAGATCCGTGTGGGAGCTACGGTTATTTGTATAATGAACTACAGAAAGTGCTTCTGCCAAGCAAGAGGTCGAATACACAATTGATTGATTGTCAAAAATAATTTTAATCGTGGGAAGGATTTCAAAGACAGAAGGAAATAGCTAAATCTGATCAGACTTTGATATATTAATATACTCTATGGAGTTTTACATGATTTATTTTTGGCATTTAATAGGAAATGTCAAATTTAGTATATACTTTCACCATTGTAAATGGTGGAAAAGGGTAAATAGGAAAACACATACTAAGGTAAAATCTGGTTTCGATATAGTATAAAAACTTTGTAAAGCAAGGTAAGGAAACTAAAGAGATAACTCCTTGTAAGACGAAGCCTTTACTTCACCCATTATACGCAGAAAGTCTATCTCACACTTGGACTCGACTATATCCCTATTACCAGTGTATGAAATTTGTGAAAGATAGCTAAATTTGAAAAATAGGTATTTTGACTTGAATTTTTCTGAAACTAGAAGAGATAATCTTCGTAGGCACATTTTTACTGAGATTTCTAAGGATTTAATATAAAGAAAATTTTATTTATCTGAATTCTCAAATGAATTTTTAGTGAATTAAAAACAAACCAACACATCCAAGGTAACCAACTTTGGAAGATCACTGACTTTGCCTCTGGTAATATAGGTGCTTGTACTTCTGCAAATCAACTCAAAATCACCTTAACATTAATCGTGTGATTTAGATATCTCTAACCATTAAAAGGTTTCATTGTTATTTCCTAAAAATCAATAAGGATGCACTGTGGACCTTTGAAGTTAATTTCGGAAGGAGACATTATATGGAAACAAGGTTCAGATGGGTACACGAAACTGAACCGTATTAGATTTTATTATTTGTGACATATTTAACATCTTTATGGCTGTGTAAGTGCTACTGCGATAAGAACTTGTAGTATTTAATAATTTTAATAATAAGTTGCTCAACCTTGGTATCACAGGAACTGGCCCTCGTGGATTCTATAAAGCACAACCTCATAATGTAAACTTGACGATACTTCTATTAATCCGGTGTGAAATGTATACGAAGGCAAAGTATGAAGAAAGAATTCATTTCAGACCACATAATATATATATTCTTGCATCAAATCAAAATCTGAGTCAGCTAACCTATGTCCATCTGACTGTTGCTGCCACGTTCACATCCACAATATTGACAGTTGAAGTCAGAATGCTTTGTGACGGAGAGTAGCCGAATAAAGCATTCGTACTGGTTTTTATATAAAACACTTTTGACTGCCGCAAGTGATTTATATAGTACATTAATTGTTCCAATATATCGTATTTATGTTCAGTGATGAATGAGATCACTGCTCATTTATTTTGTATTATGCACTCATGAGAGAATATTGAAACTCCCTGTTTTAGGATTTCTTTTAAGGATGCAGGAATAAAGGGAAATGGAAACGTTTAAAAAACGTGTTTTCAAAAATTTAACTTAAATCTCTCCAGATATATCATCTGATATAAAATTTACCAATTATCTTTTCATTCTGCCCCCACTGCTTCAAAAAACTTCACAATGTTATGTTTTTTTTTTTAATTCATATGAATGTGAATGTGAGGTACGCGTATAAGTGGAAATATCAAATGCTACATAATTAGGTATGTGTGTGTTTGTAAAATTGTGTACACATGTATTGGTAAATGTATTTTATTGCTATAGTGTATAATTTTAGAACCTCAACCATTAGATATCAACAATACAAAATCATTCCCATCATTATTATCATTAGATATGTATATTTACTTATCTAAATATATATATATATATATATGTGTTTGTGTGTGTGAGTGTATACCTATAATTTAGTATATTTGTGTGTATCTGTGTGTGTGTAAGTATGTATTACTAATATACCAAATGTGAACAATCAGTTATCAGGTTTAATTATTTAATTACCACTTAAAACATGGGATTTTTAATTTTTTCCCTCGTTTTTGTTGTTATTGTTGCTGTTGTGTTAGTATTTCATTCTCATGTTATACTTAATATTTCCTTGTTGCCACTATGTTTTTGTTGGTTTTCTGTGTTTTTCATACTCCTATAAAATCTGTGTCCTACTTTGTGTGTGAGTGTTTGTATAATTCTTACGTTGACCTTTTAGTGGCTTTTTATTTTTATATATAAAGATTCATCTAAATAAGCCACCACACTAACACATACATATTCCCATTTCATTATAATTCTTTAACACAAACACATACCCATACTCACATATAATTTTAAAGAGATTCATTTATTCATTTTATATTCATTCATTTGTTCATTCATATTATACAGTTATTTTGTTTTGATCATGGACATTATGTGTGTATGTATATATTATATATATATATATATGTGTGTGTGTGTGCTTGTTATTAAACCATACGTTTTTATGGTTAAAACTTAACGCCTAAATGTATGCATCATCACACACGAAAAAATTAATAAAATAAATACACATATTTAGTTACATCTACATGTATACACATTCATGCATTCATTTATGACAACCAACACATAAAAAAGAATATAAAACACCCATACTTATACCATTGTGGTGTAATTTTACACAAAAATTTGTATTGCAAAGAGAGTGTGAGAGAGATGAGGAATTAATTTGGTTTTAAGTTTGTCTTAGATTACTGGGAGTGAAAATAGAGTACTTTTTATTTAGTATATCGTACTTAATGAAATTTAAGGGATTGAGAGTTTGTTTAAATATTTAGTCTAAATTAGTAAGCAGGAATGCTGCATTTGGCTGTGGTGAGTTGTTAATAAACTCCACGAGTAAATTGTTAAATCCATGTAGATAATTTGGGGTGACATAAAAAACATACGAATTCGTAAAATTAAATATTTTCTAAAGGTTCAAACTGAAAATTTTATGTTTTATAAATTCATTTGACATGATAATATAGATCACAGGAAATACTAATTCATTTTAAAAAGAAACAGTTATTATGGACTGGGAAAACATTCCTTTTTTTTGGGGCTTAAAAAACATACAGGAAACATTTTTACTTTAAGAAAATGTTACAAATCGTTTGTAAAAGGTTTGTTTTTTGAAAATAATTCTGAAAATTTCTAACTAATTAATTTTTTATCACACTAGGATTTTCTTTGTTTTTAGATTTTCCAGTTCAGGTATCCGGTATGGTTTTAGTTCAATTCTTGTTTAGTTCTTGTTTAGGTTCTAGTTCTGGTTCCAGTTCAATCTTAATTTTGATTCTAATTCTAATATCAATTCAAATTCAGTTTGTAAGTTAGATTTTAGTTCATATTCCAGTTCAGAATCTATTTCAGTTCTTTTCCCGTTCAGACTCCAGTTCAGTTCTAGTACAGTTCTAGTACAGTTCTAGTACAGTTCTAGTACAGTTCTAGTTCAGTTCAGTTCTAATTCAGTTCTAGATCAGTTCTAGTTCAGTTCATGTGCAGTTCATGTGCAGTTCATTTTCATTTCTAGTTCAGTTCTAGATCAGTTCTAGTTCAGTTTTAGTCTAGTTCTAGTTCAGTTCTTGTTCAGTTCTAGTTCAGTTCTAGTTCAGTTCTAGTTCAATTCCAGTTCAGTTCTAGTTCAGTTCTTGTTCAGTTCTAGTTCAGTTCTAGTTCAATTCCAGTTCAGTTCTAGTTCAGTTCTTGTTCAGTTCTAGTTCAGTTCTAGTTCAGTTCTTGTTCAGTTCTAGTTCAGTTCATTGCAGTTCATGTTGTGTTCATTTTCATTTCTAGTTCAGTTCTAGATCAGTTCTAGTTCAGTTTTAGTCTAGTTCTAGTTCAGTTCTTGTTCAGTTCTAGTTCAGTTCTAGTTCAGTTCTAGTTCAATTCCAGTTCAGTTCTAGTTCAGTTCTTGTTCAGTTCTAGTTCAGTTCTAGTTCAGTTCTAGTTCAGTTCTTGTTCAGTTCTAGTTCAATTCTGGTTTAGTTCTAGTTCAGTTCTAGTTCAGTTCGAGTTCAGTTCTATTTCAGGTCCACTTCAGTTCTAGTTCAGGTCCACTTCAGTTCTAGATTATTATTCACACTTTGAAGATTAGTTTAAAACAACATTAAATGGTTCTCTCACCTGGAAGTTTAAATAGAGTTTATATTAATTTAGTTCCTTATAAGGATTCAAATTATAATTACACTTACACATGACTTTGTCTAGATGAAAAGTTATAAATTATTTGAATAATAAATTTTTAATAAATTTGTAACACAAAAGCATGGAAGTGAAAGAAAGTACTTTTTATAGCTTCTGTTTTGGTACCATTTATAAGACTTCTTTGGATGGTAACCTTGTTTGAATTCAAGAATATTTATGTTTATGACCGTTTACGTTTAGTTGGTAATAAAGTTTCCGTTACTGTTTTATTTGCAAAATTTCACTCTTAAACCTACTTACAGTTATAATTCTTAATATTAATGCATAAACTCACACTCACAGTCACCCATTTCTTTTTGTAGAATTCAGTCATGTAATAAACAACCATTTCAGTTACATTTCTCTGAAATAAAAAGTAGATGAAGTAGATGGATGAAAGTATAGAAGGATGAATGGATGTAGGGATGGATGGATGAATGTATGAATGTGGCGAATAAATGGATGAATGGTTTGCTGGTTGGTTGAATACATGAAAGAATTGGAGAATGAATGTTTGTTATATAAATAACAGTGTTATATGGGTGTGTGAGTGTGTGTAAGCTATTGCTATCAACTAGTATTACTACAACTGATATGCTGTTTATGCTATAACTGATACTTATTTGTTCCTGTCTGTTTTTGCTGTTGCTCTTGTTGCTGCTATTAATTTAGAGTACATTTTACAGTTGTACATTTTTTTATGGCGACAACTTATAGTTGTTTGTTGAATGCATAAATAAATGAATGAATGGAATGGTGTGTACTTCGTATCTACAACAAGACATGTAAGGGGGAAGGGGTTAGGAGGATCAGTGCAATGTAAAGTGGTTTGGAATAAATAATTTTATGTAAAATAAGTAAAAAATTTAGGATCAACTCAGTAGATTTGGAGAAGATTTAATGTAGATGCAGCAGTAGATGTATAATTATAAGTATGAAAGTGGCAATTCCTAAGTCCTTACAAGATAGTTGCTTTGGAGGTTCGATTAGGGGTACTTTCAAAATTGTTTAAACGTCACAAGACCTATTAAGTAATGGATCTTGTTGGGTAACAGAATTAGAGTTTTCGGGACATTTGTATTGTTAGTTTTAGTCATCTAAAGTTTTCAATTTACAATTTGCAATAAATTTAATTATATCTGTCTGTCTGTGTGTCTATCCACTTATATACCAATGTAAACATTGTGGATACTTAATACGGGCCAGTTTTAGAGATATCTCAATGAATTTGATATATATTACTGTCAAGGAAGAGGTATATTGAAATTGTTCAATATTCATTCGGTTCAGTATTTCCCGTAGGTCTCATACAAATAATTTGCCGGTTTTTGTTTTAGACTCCAAGTGCTCCCAGATAGAAAGACATTTTTAATATCTCGAAAAAAGTAATTCTCTGTCAATATAAATCCGTATGTCCAACTTTAAGAAGATCGGTCAGCAAATTATTATGGATCTCATACAGACTAAATTCCGAAAATCAAAAAGTGAATGAATTTCAAAAAATAAATAAATAAATAAATAAATAAATAAATAAAAACAACAAATAGTAATGTGTTAATATATACGTCGTAACGTAACGTATATAACCGGAAAATAGCGGATTAATTTTTGCGAGGATCTATGGCCCTCACATGAACCCAACTTTCGAAAATTACCTCAAGTGGCATAATTCTTTCATATGTGAAGGTGTCATTTGTTTTTTTTTTTTTTGCAATCACAAATCATAGAATCAAATTATACGAGAGTTGGCAATTTTTTCATGCTTGGGTCATAATGTAGGGATTCATAATGTAGTGAATTCTATCCGATTTTTATACTCGTACTTTTTGGTAGATAATTCTGTAATATAAAACTTTAAAAGTTTATGATGAATTAAAAATTGTAAATTTCGGCTGGAAAGGAAAAGCGTAAAGTATTTATTTAAGCATTTGATATCCTTGGGAAGATAGTTACTTGAGAAACAATTTATTGTAGCATTATTTTTTTATACTTTTTATTTCAAAAAATGATAAATTTTTTATTTTTGGTGTATTTTTTCGAAGCGATCTCATATGAGATCCTTATAATACAGCTGTTACTATGAAATTTTAATTTAATAAAGAGGAAATTGTCCTTAATACATAACTGTAAAAATTCGTACTTGTTTATTACCAAATACCCAAAACTCCCTTTCGGGCAAAGTATATCCCATTTTTTTCTTAGAATTGAAAATACTGTCGTTATGAGAGGCTTGGCTCATTTTTCAGTAATATAAAAAACATATGTAGACATAAAATCAAGAAACTTTTTCTTTAAGTTTTTTCTTAAAAAATTTTCTTTCCTCAAAATCTAACGAAAATGTTATTTTTTTTTAATTTAAAACTTCTTATAGGGCGGGAAAAGTATTTTCCTTAATGACCTCGGATTAACGTTTATTAATATTAAAAATTCTTTCAAAGTTGTCAAGAAGAATTTATACTTCAGATGAATATAGTTGATTTCAAAAGTGTACAAATGCTACCAGCTTTTTTAAAAAATCTTAGAAGATTAAAATAAAACTAATTCACACTTGAAGTCATATTTTTGTAGATATGACTATTAGACCATCTATTGATATAAGACTATCGAAATATATTTTTTTCAATAAAATCTAAAATAAAATCTTATCGATTTCTTGAACACAATTCATATCCGAAGTGAGCAACTTTCAGTCTCGCTTTCGGTCTACATTTATCCCCAACACCCACTAAGAAGTTCAGCTCTTAAAAATTAAATGAAACCAATACCCTACGCCACATTTTCGGTTAAAAATTGTAGTAACGCATAATTTGATTTTCTGATTTATAATAAAGTCTGTAATACATTATTGTAACACTGGGGGATTATATGGAGGCTACAAGAAATTATGAACAGACCCTCGTATAATTTTGTATATCGATTATTGCTAATATTTATATATGAAATTCTTGCCCTTAAAAGTAATATTTGGAATGGAGTTTGTATGGGACCTATGAGAAATAAATGACCGACCCTCGCATATTTTGGCACATCGTTTTCGAATATTATTAGACTTACTGGTGCCGAATTCCTTTAAAACCCCATTCCGTGACGAACATTTGTGTGGGAGGTACCTGAAATATAGGACCGAATAGGCTTCGTCCTTTGGCCAAAAAAATAATATGTATCAAGTTTAATCGAGATATTTCAAAAATTGCGACTTGTGGACAGTACACAACGATTACATGGACAGCCAGACAGACGGACGGATATCGTTTAATCGATTCAGAAAGTGATTTTGAGTCGAAGGTTATACTTAAATGGTGTAACACCATTTTCTGCATGTTACAAACATCAGCACAAACACATAATGCCCCAGCAACCTACGGTGGTGTAGAGTATAAACACTTAAGAAATGTTCATAGGAAATTTCACAGAAAACACTTCCCTTGTTCTATAGTTACAGAGTTAGTTCCAAAATCTACCGTTTTTGACCATTTTCCATAAAGAACATTTTTTCTTTCCAACATCAATTGATTTTTTATTAAAAATCCTTGATTCCGACCCACTGTCCTGTAATGTGTGAATGTGTTTTATCTATGTACTTTCCGCTGTTCCTTTTTGTCTGTATTCATTTAATAAATAACGGGTTTACTATTTAGGTGTTTTTTTTCGTTTTGGTTCCAAAATATACATATACGCACTTTTATATTCTGTAAAAACATAAATTTCAAATGTTTTTGCCTTAACAGGGATAAAATGATGAAGTGGAATTTCATGTAGTTATTTTTTCTGGCTTTTATTTGTATAAAATTTCGAATTCTGTGTGAACGTATTTTCATGAAAAGATATTTTCTCGCCTTTTTCATAATGTTTCAAAAAAGATGTTTTTATTAGTTTAAAGTCTGTTATTGCAGGTACCTTAAAATTGTTATTATAAATTTATCATAGAGTGTGGAATAAGGACCTTAAAAATATCCCCAATGTAAACTGATAAGTTTTTCTCTCTCAATTGGGAAAAGGAGGGAATCTCAACGATTTGCAAGGTTCTACACCACTATACCTCATACTAGTCGGCCGTTGGTTCTTGAAATTGACAGACCGCAGCCTACCAAACAAACCGAAAGGATACAAAAACAACTGCAGCAAAAAGTGTAAGATATATGTGTTTTGTGGAAGCCATATACTCCCTAGTGGAGTAATCGCAAAAAATATCTCAAAACGTAGTTAAATAATCCACTAAATAGAACTTGTGATCACACATTTTATATAAAAAATTTTTAACTTCTTTAATAGACGATATTTTGGTAAATAAATGTTCAAGACAACAATGTTCGAATATCAAAACGCAATTTCGGTAGTTGCATTGTTACGGTTTAAGCTGCTTTTCTGCAGTTGGCAAATCTGAAATTTGTTTAGTTCCAACAGAAAAGAATATCACAATTTACATATGTTCCTTTTATGAATGAAAAACTAAAGTTCCAGACAGATTAAGCCACGGTTCATATTCCAAAGCAGTCTAAATTATGGTTTAAGGAAAGAGGTATGCTTGTAGTCGACTTGCAGGTCGGACTTAAACCAAATTGAGGTATTGTGGGAATACTTTGCCCACCTCAAAATATTGCCAAAACGAAAGCAAAAGGTCTTAAGCAAAGCAAAAACTGAAAATAAAGCAAGTTTAGGTGGAAAGGCCCTGACCATAGAGGCACTTGAACGCCTTCAGATGACTTCGAAAGAATCTCGTGTTAAATCTAATTAAGATATCTCTCATGGATTAAAAGTTACCGAATTATTTTCTTTCAAAATCAATTTGTAAGTGATGAAGTCAAAATTGAAATTTTAATCTTCGTTCAATCCAGGTGATGACTGGAACAATTAATATTTAAAGCATGTGGAAATATCTCACCAAGGAACCAGTTTTAAAATTTATTTTTGACCGTCTGTCTGGAACTCACTAAGAATTTGATTTCGTCCAATTCATAATTAAAACTACTTTTTGTGATTGAAAAAATATGTGTTCACTTGTATTAAATAGTGAATTAATAATTCACCATTTATTTTCCTAAATTATAGTATTTACATATGTTATATATTTTCCAGCCATAATTAACGTTTATACCCAATAAATCCAGCATAGAGCATTAAATTTTAGGCAGAAAATAAAATAAATATTTTTCTTTGAATTTGCTTTTTTGCTAAATTTAAGTCAAATTATTAAGGCGCGTGAAGGGATTTTAAATTGTAGTAGTAGTACCGCTTAAAATATATTCCATTCATATTTGATAACTTTGTTATTCCGTGTGTAATGCAAGAAGGAAACATCTCAGACCTCATAGTGCATATATATTCTTCAACTAAATCGAAATCTGAGTCTATTTAGCTATGGTCGCCTGTCTCTTGTTGGAACGCTCACAATCTCAATATATGACATAGTTTAATCAAATTTGGTTTAAGTATTTGCTACAGTCCTAAGCAGTTCCCTGCTTAAAATCATTAAAATCGGTTTAGTATATTCATAGATATAGGCCGGTACCATAAGCAATCTCTAAGTTCCAGCGAAATATTTTCATTAAAATGTCAATTAGAAATTGACAATTAGAATAACATTTTTTTAAATGTGCTTCATTATCACTCCAAAAATAATCGGTTCAGTAAGAAAAAAGTTGTAGCCAAAAATATAAAAAAATTTATGACTCATTAAGTGTCCTTGTGTTGTATTTAAGAGAAACGGTTATATATTATATACGTTTGTGAGTGTGTTTGTACGAAACTAACGCTTCTACTTATACACACATTTGTAGAGGAGGGTATTGAAGATTCGACATAGCTGAATATGGTATATTTACTTGTTTTAATTCATTTGCAGCTTGTTTACAAAAAAGCTATAACACACTTTTCATAATGAAAATTAAAAAAAGGGGAAAAAAAAACAATTAGAAATTTCTTATGGTTTTCTTCATTTAAAATTAAACATTGAAATTATTAATTTTTTTTAATTCACGTAATGTTACTCTTCTTGTAATAAACGCCTTAAATTAAAATTTAAATTGAAAATTCTTTAATTCCTTTAAAAGTACTTATGTGTTTTCAACAGAAAATTGGAATATAAAATTTTTGGTTTGGTTTAAAAAAAATATTTACCCGGTTTTTAACTTTTAAGCAGAGTATGACGAGTTTACAAAATGGAAAAGTCGAACACGGCTTTTGCCTCTTTTTATTATTCTTCGTAAGATCTGATCTTGCAAAGTTTTTTAATTTTAATTTTTAGAAACAAGAGTTTTATTTTCTCTATCGCTCTTTGAAAAGAGTTTAATTCGAAAAACTGACACAAAACTCAAAAAAGAAAAATAAAAAAAAGAGCATTCGAAAAAAAGAGTTTAAAAACACACATAATTCGCACAAAGTCGTGTATAGGAGTCACAAAATGTTTTATATTAAGCCTGAAAAAGGGATGTTTGTATGTCAGCAACTTCTTATTAATATACAAACACCCACAATTAAGATCATGTTTTAAAATTAATGATGCTGCTTCAATATGCGAGGGTCTGTTTCATTATTTCTCACAAATCCCATAAAATCCCTCTCCAAATATTCCTTAAGGGCATAAATCTCACGTTTACGTTGGTATTGTAACAATAGCAAATCAAATTAAAGAAATATAAGTATTGTGAAAATTATACGAGGGTCGGTCAATAATTTCTTTTTGGTCTCATATAAGCATTCAGAAATTTAATTTTAAAACGCATAAATTTCTCATGAATGTTAGTGTCACAATAATGTACTGCACAGTTTAAGAATAAACCAGAAAATATAAGTTTTTACGAGGGTCGTTTCATTTTTCGTATTTTTAAAGTGAGCTGAAAAATAATCCTCTTCTTTTACTCTAAACTGAAAGAAGGAATAAAAATCAGTTTTTTTTCGATTTTGCAAGAAGCAAAAATAAAGAATAAAAATTTAATCAAAAAAAAAGAGTTTTTTTTTTTTTAATCTTCGCAAAGAGGAGTATAAATTTAAGATCATTTGAAAATAAAGATTTTGCCTCCGATTCTTTCCATAACTCTGCTAAAAACCATCATACGCTATAATATTCACCAGGTTTAAAACTTTAAAGAGACTGGAAGTTAATGTAATTTCTTGGAACATGATGTTTTCTTTTTAAATATGTAATTTTTATAAAGAAGTTACAGAATCTATTTAATTATTAAAGGTATTTTGAAAGAATTATGTAATTTTGTTAATCCTTTAAATAATATTTTTTATCTACAAGAACATTAAGCAA
>PYHX02000158.1:39515956-39545234 GCA_004302925.2 Cochliomyia hominivorax
GTACCACATATTTTTTTTCATTATTTAATACATCATTAATAATTAATATTTGTCCGACTTCAGTGAAATTCGGCAACAATTTTGTTGTTGTTCTAAGTAAATTTCTGTTTAAAATCACTAATTAGCATAAACATTATAGAACGATATCTGAGACAACCTCAAGATTCAAAAGATGAACGTTTTTAAATTTTTCAACATAAATAATGCGAATTTATAAAGAATATAACCACAACATACTTTCATGTATATGTTTACCTTCTTATCTCACAAAATATCATCAAAATCATATGAAAAGAAAAAGTTGGAGCTTAAATCATCTGTGTGTCATAAAGGTCCCATTTTTTATACCATCCACTAACAAAAGTGGTGAAGAGGGTATATTAACTTTATCATGCCGTATGTAATGCTAAGAAGAAATCATCTAGAACCCCATAATGTACATATATTTGTTCATCAAATTAAAATTTAAGTCGATTTTAGCCATGTCCGTCTGTTTGTATGTCTGTCTGTGTGTCTGTTGTTGGCACTCTCACATTTACAATAAAATTTGAGTTTTTTTATTGTTCTGAAAAGTTTTCCTTTCAAAACTACTTAAATCGTTTTAGTATATTAAAAGATATAGACCGATATCTGAGGCAATTATTTCTCTAACTGTTTTGAATTAAAGTTAGTTAGACAAATATCAGTCCATATTTTTTATAAAGCTTCATATTTGCTTCAGTGCTAGAAAACAATTTTGGTTTATAAAACTTTTAAATATGAACCAAATTTGTTAGAAATCGTTCCGTTTGAATTTCTAACATCCTTCAATATATGTTATTTCTTTGGTGAATATCGGAATAAAGGTATCGGATATATTTTTCTAAAAAAATTTGGGACCATAAAAACCTAAGAAAAAACGAGGCTAAAATTGTATTTATTGAAAGTGAATGTTTCCGAAAGTATAAAAGATAACTTATACATGTAAAGATCCATTTTGTAGAGATGCGAAAGGATACTTTTCACCTACAAAAATATTTTATGTTTAAGTTTTAAAATGAGTTTTTGGTCTATTAAAAAAATTTGAATTTGGAACGAATAAGTCAACTTTGGAATTGCTACCACAACGGCTACTGATCAACTAAAGGACTACAATTCCTAGATTAAATTGATATAATCACAGCTGCAATCACATATTTTCAACTGTTCAAAAATTATTGAAACCACTATAAGTCGTTTTTAATTCGACTTCTACTCTATAATTAAGGATTTACACTCGTTACTTAAATGTGAACACAGTAAACAATAATAATTGTAATTATTTTAAATAATTTGTTGTAATTATTTATCAAAAATTTGATAAGATCGTTTGTTATTTGTTATTGAAAACTGGCTTTGTGTTATAAATCAGCCTTAAACTATACTTTACAAATTATTAACACACACACATACACATATTGATTAGCCTTAATCTAAATGTGTGAATATATAAATAATAGAAGGTAAATAATTGATAAATTCTTAATTTTAAAATAAATTATTTAATTAAACTTTTTTCACAAAATTTCTATACAAAATTGGTCTTTTAAAAAAAAATCAATTAAAAATAAATTTCATTATTTTTTGGAAAAAATAATTATTTAAGCATGAAAAATAAACAATTATTTATTTGTTGCTCTTTTTTATAAAGTTGTATTAGTTTTATTTTTCCAAATATTTTGTTTATTTTTTATAACAATTAAAATACTATACTTAGCTATGCCGAAATTTTAATACCCTTCACCAAAAACGTGTGTAAAGGAAAGACGTTATCTTTCGTACATACACACTCACATACAATACGGGAAAATTTGTCATTAAATTTATATTTTTGGCTACAACTTTTTTTCAACTGAACCGATTTGGATAATGTTTGGAATGACAATGAAGTACATATAACTTATATTTTTCTAATTGACACTTTAGAAAAATTCTTCGCTGGAACTTAGAGATTGTCTCAGATATTAGTCTATATCTTTTGACGTACTTAACAGATTTTGCTTATTTTAAACAGGAAACTTCTCAGGACTATAACAAATACTCAGACTAAATTTAATTCAGCTTTGTCAATGATTGTGGATGTCAGCGTGCTAACTAAACACAGTAAGATGTACAGACAGACAGACAGACAGACAGACAGACAGACAGACGGACATTTCTAAATCGACTCAGATTTTTATTTAATGCAAGAATATATGAAAATTATGGTATCTGATATCTTTCCTTTTTAGCGCTACACTCGGAATGACAAAGTTAAGGGTACAAAAATTTAAATTTAAAGAGAATTAAAAAAAAAAAAAAACTTTTATTTTTGTTCTTTTTTATTAACTTCACTCCAATTACGGAAATTGTCTTTTGATTTTTCCAAAAAAAAACATGTGTTTAACTTCCTTTTTTGTTTTTTATTTCTTCCTTTTTGTAGCAAAATAACTTAAATTATTTCGAAAACTTTGTCTTGTTATTTTAATGAACTTAAAAATGACATTAAAAAGTTTTGTTACTTCGTTTTTTTAGCGTTTTCCCGTGCAATTAATGTTCATTAAAGAATATTATTATTTCTTGGCAATTTGTCATAAAAATACTTAATTTTAAGTTTGTTTTTTTTTTCTTCTTAAGAATAATGCGTAAAATTTGTTAATGACTATATTTTTCATAATTATTTCCATGTTGCAGGTATGTGTGGTGGCAGGAATGTTAAAAAGGCAGTTATTTGTAGTATAAATACTTGTATTAATAGGATTTCTTTGGTATAATTTAAATGTAAATTTGCATTGAAATTATTTTATAAAAAAAGTTTATATTTTTTTTAAGTAATAAATGGCAATTAGGGTTACGTATACTTAATATTTAATTGTTATTGCAATTAAATATTAATTATACGTTTAAACGTTTATTTTGGAAATAATTCCATAACTTAAAAACAACTAAATATTTGTTAATGAAATCTCGTATGGACACTCCTAACATGTTTTTCTATTGATTTGGAAGAGCACAAGTTCCTAGTAGGACCAGAGGATGAGGAGCGAGTCTCAAAAAATGAACACCTTTGGTTTAGAATTAAAAAACGCAAAAATTTTATTTATGATTGCCAGAACTCACCAAATCAAAAAATTGATCTTTTTATATCCTCCACAAGTGAAGAATGAGATATATTAACTTTGTTATTCCAAGTGTAATGCTAAGAAAGAATCATCTTAGACCCCATGGTGTATCTATTTTTGCACCAAATAAAAATCTGAGTCGTTTTAGCTATGTCCACGTGTCTGTCCGCTGTTGGCACGCTCCATGCGCTATAATTGAAATAATGCAATTTGGCCTGAGTATTTGCTATAGTCCTAAGATATTTCCTAATTAAAACTAGCAAAATCGGTTTGGCACATTAAAAATATAGACCGATATTTGAGTCAATCTCTAAATTCATGCAAAGAGCTGTCGTAAAATTGTCAATTGGTCAAATTAGTTCCGCTTTCATTATAAGAGTTTTGATCCATTCTAGATTTTTTTTCAATATATGGCAAACGAATGAAGATATAATAACCGAAGTACCTTTCCTTCGATTTAAGCTTTGATATATTTTTCAACATAAAAGATTTTTTTGTACAATTAAAAAAATTCTGACAGATTTTTTTCATAGAAATATATGAAAATAAGTAAAAGTGTTATAGTTGACCGACTATCTTATACCCTATACCACACTGTTGGTTGTAAATGGCTACTACGAAAAATGTATAAATGGTCCTCGTATAATTTGCTTATATGTGCAATAGATTATTATGAAACTAATATTTATGTGAAATTTATGCGTTTTAAAAGGAATTTTTTGGAGGGTTTTATGGAGTAAGAAAAAAATTATGGACCAACCCTCGTATAATTCGCACAGCGGTTTTGTCGTATATGTGATTTATTTATAAAGTGATATTTTTGTGGGGTGGTGTTATGGTACCTATGAAAAATAAAAGAACCGATCCTCGTATAATTTGGCACAACATTTTTGAACATATTTCGAAATTTTTTTTTAAATCTTTTATATCAGAAATTTAATAAGCTAAAAACACCATTCCGGCGGGGGCACATTTGTATGGGGGCATATGTGAAATAATGGACTGATCATTGAGACATCTTTAAAACTGCAACCTGTACTTTGCGAAACAAACTTTATATGGACAACCAGCTGGACAGACTTAGTTTATATTCACTCAAGTAGTGATTCCGGGGTCGAATCTAAATTTTCGATATTTTTCTGAGAGTTTAAGTTTAAAACGTTAATAAAATTGACACGAAAATATTTCTTTATGATAATTATATATGATAATTATATATGAATTAGTCCATGAATCAGAGAGTTAAAAGATTCCGATTGTTCTAATCGGAATAAACCAAAATTCTCAACCGTATTTATCTTTGTTTGATCTTCTTGTCACTATAAATGTCCTCTGGGTAGACTTTTGCTCCGTATACATTTGAATTTAATTAAACGCGCTTTCGTAAAATTGGTCAAATTGATTCCGCTTTCATTATAAAAGTTTTGATCCATTCTAGATATTGCCACCTTTTTGGGAGAATCACAAAAAACGCATATTTTTATTACGATTTATAAGGACTAAATTTATACAACATTTCTTTTTGTCTCAATTTATGAATGAAGTTTTGGTAAACTATTGAAAAATAAACATAATCGAGGTAACCAGATTTAGAGAAATAACTAATACTCCCCCGAATATATGTGCTTATGCTCTACCTAATCAAATCGAAAATATTGGAGCCTTAACCAACTGGAGTTTCACTAAGTTATCTTTAATGGTTAAAGAGTTACAGGATAATTTCCATAAGAAATCGCTTTGTGCACACTCTGTGAATTTAAATAATCAAAATTATCGGGGTTAACAATTTTGGAGGGTCACTGGCCACGGCCCTAACCACATAGGTTCTTTAACTTCTCGAAATCAAGTCGAAATAAACTCAGCTTTAATCATGAGATATTTTATTAAGGTATCTTTATGTAGTTATACGATTATTTTAGAAAAAATCGAATTGGGGTACACTGTACGCATTTATTAAAAAATCTACGAAATTGACTATGCCTGGGACCTGACAGACTCTTTAACTTCTCCAAATTATCTTCAAAGCTCCTCAGCTTTAGTCATAAGAAATTTCATCAAGATATCTCTAACGGTTCAGGAGTTATACGATTATTTAAAGAAAAACGAATATTAAAAAAATCACCATAACCAAGACGTCCAACTTTGGAGGGTCACTGACTATATTCCTGCTCTTATAGACTTAACTCAGAAACACATCAGTCCTTATCATTAAGATATTTAAGAATTCAAAAGTTTCAGTAATTTTTCTTAAAACAATCGATTTGAACACAGAGTGTATTTGCCAAAGGCGGTACAAGACATATCGGCTTTTGGTTCAGAGGCTAAGGGATGTTTGCGTTTCAAGTTTCAATTCAAGACAATGTGATCATTTTTATGGCAAAAATTTTATGCATATTTTTATGAAAACTTTCACACTCCAAATAAGTTTCACTTGATATAGAACCAATTTCTTTAAAGAATTTATGTCCTCTCAGTTGTTACCAAATTCAAGCTTTTTTGTATTAATTTTTAGAATCTCTATTTCTTTCTCCTTTGATTCCAAATATTTTCCTTGATTACTGCGTTTTAGAATCCTTTAAAAATTAAGTTATCAGATCTTGAATTAATTATTTAATTCTTTTTTAGATACGAAAGATTTATATTTAAAGAAATTGCTCAATCAACATCTGAAGTTTTCTTTAAAGATTTTAGATTATTATAAATACCTTCCTTTTTCCTTTTTTCACTTTAACATGAAATCCTTTTTTATGATAATAATCTCTGTCCTGCTAAAATATCTGCGCTAAAGATAAATTTCACTTAAAAATGTCCAATTTTACTTAGAAAAGAAGTAAGAATGTTATATTCGCTATGCCGAATCTTCTATGCCCTCCACCACAAATGCGTGTAAAGAATATAAGTTATAATATTATAAAAACGTATAAAATATATAAAACACAGGAACCCATAGTGAGTCATAAACTTAGCTATATTTTAGGCTATAGCTGCTTTTTTCTTCTGAACCGATTTTGATAACTTTTAGATCGGCAATGAAGTCTATATATTTTGTTGATTTAAAAACTGGCCAATTTTAAAAAAGTTCTTTCCTTGAATATAGAGGCTGCCTCAGATTTGGGTCTATATTTTGTAATATACTAAATCGATTTTACTGATTTTTAATAGGGAACTTCTCAGGACTATAACAAATACTTAGACCAAATTTCATTGATCTCTGTTCAATTAATGTGACGTAAGCGTGCAAACAACGAGAGACAGCCAGAGAAACAGGCAGACAGACAGACGGAAAGACAGACGAACAGAGTTAAATCGCTTCGATTTTAATTTGACGCCACAACATTTATACATTATGGAATCTAGGATGATTCTTTCTTAGCGTTACACATGGAATGAAAAAGTTAATATACCCTTTTCACCACTTGTGGTGGTGAAGGGTATAACAAGTAAAACGCTTTATTCTTTTTTACGAAAGTTATCTCCTTGAATATAGAGGTTTCCCCAGATATCAGCATATATCATTTAAAATACTGAACCAGATTTTGCTGAGGAAACTTCTCAATACTTTAACAAATATCCAGGCCCAATTTCATTAAGCTCTACCAGTTATTGTGGATGTGAGCGTGCCAACAAACAGACAGACAAACAAACAGACGGACATAGCTAAATCGACTCAGATTTTGTTTTGATGCAGGAATATATTTATATATTATGGTGTCTGAGATAATTCCTTCTTAGCGCTACACATGGAATGACACAGTTTAATATGCTCTTTTCAACCACTTGTAGTGGTGGAGGGTATAAAATGAAAAAGATAATAAAAAAAATGTTATTTAACCAAAATTTCCCATTTCAATTATATTTGATTTGCCATGAATACAATTATAGACAAAAAAACAAATATTAAATTAATCTCCCAAATGCTGCTATTGCCATTTTTGTGGACTGTAAAATGTTTCCTTTTCCTTTTGGCAAGAAAGAAAACCTCAGACCTTTTTTTTTCCCTTGACTACTTAGTGTCAACGTGCAAAAAAAGACTTGTTAAACTAAATATTTTTGAGAGGGAAAGAAAAAATCTTAAATTTGTATTTTCCCCTAAAAAAGTGAAATCTTGTTTCGTAAAAGAAATAAACCGAAATAGTGAACATTTCACATTCAAATTACTTCTGCTTTTTAATCTCGTTATTATTATAATAATATTCTACTGCTACTACTTTTGCTACAACGACTACGACTCTATTTGGTGATTATTTCAATGTTTTTTTTTTTTTTTTTTTTGTCAATTTCTTTATTTTTACCCCTTTTTACAAGATTAAAAGATTTTCTGCACAATTTGTAAGGATGTGAAAAAAGAAGGAAATTTTTAGTTGGTTTTTGTGCAGCATTTTTTCTTTGGTTCTCACAAATAAGATTTTACATCTCCCCTTCCACCCCTCTCCTTTTTTTGATTACTATATTTTTTGATTTGAAATTTGGGAAATAAAATTTCTGTTGAAAATGGGAGGGGAGTTTTCAGAAAATATTAACTCCTTCAAGATTTTAAAAAAGGAATCAAAATCCTTTTTGTATTTATTTTAAAAAGAAAACAGATATAAAAATGTTTTAAATGAAATGTCTACATTTGATTGCACGGTGGGCTAAGTGATGCGATTTTGGGAAATTGTAATCGAAAATTTTTCCCATTATAATTTCCCAAAATCGTTATTGTATATTTTAGGACTTTTATGATCTCTAAATTCTATTCCGGGTGAAACATTTGTAAAAGAAAAAATTAAAATTCAAATCCAAATAATTCCGAAAAGAGTGAAATAAAGGTATTATCATGTGGTAAATAATGGAAAACTTTTGATATTGAGTAAGAAACAAACACATCTTACGCGGTTAAAAGATTTAATGTCCAAGGTACACTCCTGTAGGAAGTACGTATAGGACTGAAGTTAAAACGCTACATTATGTTAAATATGATTCCGATGCATTCGACCGCTCAAAAGTTACTTATAAATAAATCGATCCTGCTCCACTGTGCAATATATAATAAGAATCTGACTAGATATATTTCCATTTCGGTTGCTGAAATAATGTTATAAATATTTCAATCATTAATCGATTAAATTATATAATATTTTTGTGATCTAGCGAAACACTTTCGTAATTCGAATGTAATATTTAATTGAGATATAAATTATTTATCGACTGGGGATCGGTAAGTCATAAATTTTGGCAGATCTAACCACATTGTAATCCTAATGAGGATCGAGTGGTTCAAACTGTATAATATTAATGTTTTGATATTAATCTGAAAGCTTCTGAAAATAAATTTGTGATTCGTTTCATGATTCGTGATTAATGAAATAAATGTTTACGAAAATATTTAAAAGACGTAACGAGTATTAAGATTTGGTTCTTTTTTATCCCGTATTTCAATTAACTTCCTAAGATTGGAAATATTTCTAAAAATAATTTAAAAATTGGAAGAAAAGATGTTTTCTTTAAGTTAGTAACGCTTAAATTATCATAAAAGAAATCCTAATTTGATTCTAATAACTCATTTTCTGATCACAATTTAGAAACCCCCCTTTACCATTCCTTAAAGATACACTCCTCTGGTCTCTTAATGTTACAAATTTTCTTCCAAAAGATTTTTCATTTCATCCCTCTGTCGGTTCGTGAGAAAAAGGAATAAAACATGGAATTTAAAGTCTCGTTTAAAACGCATGAATGCATTTTTAGTTACATATTTGTTCATAACAATTTAAACCTTGTCTTCCTTTCATATTTTTCTACACTACCTGTTCATCATTATTTTCTTTCTTCTTTCTCTCCTCTTATCCCTTTACTTATGTTATCCTTTTCTCGAAATCAATATATCATATTTTTCATTTTTGTCCTTTTTTTTCAGAATATATTTTTCATAAAAAATATTTCGATACTACACCCTACACCACCATAAGTGGTAGAGGTATTATGTGTTTGTGTAAATGTTTGTAACGGACAGACAAAAATATTCTTATCACCACTTTTAAGTTTACCTGTTGATTCAGAATCGCTTTCTGAGTCGATTTTAGCATGTTCGTCCGGCTGGTTGGTTGTTCATGTTAAGCTTGTTCGCAAACTACAGGCCGCAGTTTTGAATATATTTTATGAAATTTGGCCCAAGGATGACGGTTATTGAAACTGGTTGTAATTGATTAATTTTTTAGTCCATAAAATTCTTAGTCCATAAAAGTCTAATTATATTCCAAACGATGTGTTAATCTTACAAGGGTCCTCTTATTAATTCTCTTAGGTCCCACACAACCACCCTTCTAAATCTCTCCTTTAGAAACGTATAAATTTCACGAGAGCAGTTCATAAATTTTTCATAGCAGCCGTTCACAACCAACAATGTGGTGTAGGGTATAACATGGACGGGCTTGGCCGACTATAATAATTTTACTTGCTTTTTTATCATTATTATCATGTGAACGTGATGAGCCCAGGAAAACGTGTTTCTTTTCTTATTTCTTGTCTTGCATAATTCTAGGCGGAATATACGTTAAAGCAATGAACAGAATATCCTGTTTATGTGAACAGCAAAAATATATATCAGTTATAACTTTATCGCTGTAATCCTTTCTTTTCCTTTGTCTTTACAAAATTTGTCAATTTTGTCTTACTTTCAGGTTTATTTTCACTTTCTCTTTTTGTTTTTGTTGTTATTGGGCTTAAGGAAAAAGGTTCTTTTTCTTCTCTTTTCTGTCTTCATGTATTGATTGGTTTTTTCTCTCATGATTTTCATTTCCTCTTTTCCAGGCTTTTAATAAACAATAATCCTTAATAAAAGCAACCGGGAAAACTTTGTTAATAATTGTCCGTTATGATGAAAGACAAATGAAATGAAATTGTTCACTTCTTTTTTTTTCTTCCCCTCATCAGTTCCATGTAGTATTGTTGGACAATGTTTCTGTGATATTGACACAAATTGAGATATTCGGGGATTATTGAGAAATTGATTTTTTATTTTTGAGAGTTTAAAGCAAACAGATTTTGAAGGAAAAATTCGTTAAGTCACCAGTAGTGAATTTAATTCACAATTCTTAGAAATTTTTCGTAAAGATGAAAAATTGAAAGCTTTACTAGAGGAAGATTGTTGTTAAAGACAAGAACAATTTGCATCATTATTGGAAGTCATTAGAAAATCCATTTATCTATTTACAGTGGGGAAGTAAAACTTTGGATCTGTTCGATGATTAAAGGGGATCACCCGGAATGAAATAAAAATGAAATTATACGAGGTTCTTTAATTATTTTTTCATAACTAGCAATTTTAACCAAGAATTCAGAGTAGGGGTACTAGAAGCCGGGCTTGACCAACTTTTAAATTCTTACTTGTTTATTACTTTACTTTATATTAATCGATTGGTCGAACAGATTTACATGAAATTTAAGAAAATGGTAGTAGAAGATTTTAGCATTGTAACTTTTGAAGTTTGGAGTTCATAGATACTCCATGGCCGGAGTTATAGGGATTCGAAGTATGGTATTTCAGACATTAAAATTTTAAACATTTTCTCTTTAACGCCTTTAAAGAGACATTAAAAATCTGCTGATATATGTCATTCTTCGACGATAAGGAAGGCGTTACAGACCGATCCATTTGTACCAAATTTTATCGAGATATCTGCTAAATTTGAAATGTAACTGCCGACCACGTTCTTTTTTTCTAAGCGCTACATTTGCTACTCAAATAACCTATAATAAGGCTGAACTTCTTTTATAAGCAACGCTAAGTGTGCACTGAACCAAATGTTGTAGGTAATATTAACGAAAATTTTTCGTAGAATTTTAACTAAACATAGGTGTTGTTAAGTAAACAGATTTTACTTTAATTAACATAATTTTTCTTCAAATTGAAGAAATTTCTTCAAATATACGAAAAAAAAAAATAATTAAAAAAGATTTTTAATTAAGTTGAAGAAAATGTCGATATAAAATTAACAAAAAATATGTTATATCAACAGATATTTATTATAAGTAAAATAATTCACAGATTTATTCAATTTTACTTATTGAAAACGAAGTTAATTGGAATAAACATTTTGTTTTGTTTAAATATTTTTTTCGTCAAATAACTTTGTATATTTTCTTTGTCATATCAATTCATGAAAGTTCAAATGAAAGATCATCTGATCAACAAACTTGTAAGTAACTTTCCATCAGAAATACAAGCCCGTCAGTTCACAAATTGTCCTTTGACTTTGCACTATTTTCGCTTGTCTATTGCGTTTTCTGTACTATTTAATTATTATCTAAAACGAGCTTTTACCCGTACCTCAGTCTTAAATCTTCAAAAGAAATTCCACTAATCGATGTGTTTAAAAAAATACATTTGAGAGCGAAATTTCGCTGTAGTAGATCTATAGATAACTTGTCTAGTAAAACAATTCCTTGAGGAAGTCATTGGGACTAAATTTGAAAATTCTCGCTGTTACAGTTCGTAGGATGTTCCATACACAATATTTGCTTTGTATGAGGAGTAATTCTTCTCTTGATCCTTAATATTTTTATGTATTAGTTTATTACAAAAATTTACCGAAATTTTTTCCTCAATTCAACTAATATTCGTAAATTTGACTTAAATATGGTATTTAAATTGAATAATATTCATCAATATAAAGAAATTATTGTTATCAATTTTAATAACGTATTATTCAAATTTAATAATATTTGTTCAAATTAACCGCATTTTTATTAACAAATTCAAATAATCATATTGACAATTTTTCGTCAATATGAAGAATTTACGTAAAGTTAACGAAAATTTTCATTAAAATGAATAAAGTTTTCGTTGTGTAATACTTCAATTTTTCTTAAATTCAAATTTGCAAATTTTGTACATTTTTATTTACACCAATGTAGGGTTAATTACAAGCGCTTACATATTTAATTGTTTATTCTACTTTTGTTTCATTTCTTTATTCAAAAGAGATTTTTTTTAATTGAGTAAGGAACAAGTGGACGAGATTTATATGTTATATTATAACAATTTTTCATTCATAAATATTAGTACGAAAAATTCCCTAGTTTTTCTAAGTCCAACACTGATATATTTGTTTAGCTGTAAAAAGTACTTATCTCTCACCTATTACTTTTATCATGTATGGATAAATTAAAAGAGAAAAAGAAGAGCATGAATATAGAAAAAAAGCTTTATTTTAAACTCAGCTTTGCATTGAGTGAAACATAGTGAAAAGGAAGATGAAATTTTTCATAAGCTATAATAAGTCATCTCAAGGAAAAATTCTTTCTTTTCCAATTTGGCAACGAAGGTGAAACATTAGTGAATTTCTTATAAATTAAAAGAAAAAAAAAATAAAAAAAATAGAAGAAAATCAGCACGTGGTTTTCACTTTAATTACATATTCCTTTTAAAATGAATTAAATTTTTATAAACTTAACGTGGAAGTACTATTGTGTGAATATAACTATTGGCTGTTATTCAGAAGAAAACGCAATATTTCAAGAATCCATATTTCGGTATATCTGTTAAGGTTCTTACTGAGAAAGGTATTTTTATATATATTATGCATAAAACCCCAATTTTAGAGTAACTATTTTCCATCAATTACCAGGAAGAATCAATCTGTACAAATTTCTACCAATTTCTTTTAATTATCTCCTGTGTGCAACTGGCCAAATGCGACCACGTGTATGCCACATGTTGGCATTACGTCAGTGGAAGTCATCACAGGAAAGCCAAAGCCACTTCATAGACATATAAAGGAATATCCAAATATTCAACCATCAGTGAATTAATATTTTACTTTCCTTTTTATATTACTAAATTTTTGCAAATCAATTCTACTTATACTAATCATTCCGTTTCCTAATATTATGAAGTGATTATGCAACTTAATTCTAATTATATTACAAATTAATAACCACAAAAACTATATTATCATATCTATCTAATAAATATGTAAAATATTCTAAAGTCTTAGAAATAATTAAACCAATAATTAACATCTTGTAAAAATAATCCAATTATGTCGCGAAAATCTAATATTGTTTCGGATTTCAAAATTATATACACCCATTAATCTATATATCGAATTTTTATTTTTATTTTTTTTCTATCGTAAAAACATTCTTAACCTTTTTTTCTTTATAAAAAATATCCATTTAAAATTATAAAAATATGTTATATATCAATATTCCTATTAACAAAATAATGATATAATATATTAGTTTTATACCACTATCGGAAATATCATATTAAACTAATCCTTATTTTTAATTTAATTAATATAACATGACCCAATAACGAATTAATTGCAAATTTCCCTAAACTTTTATTATTAACTGAATACCCTATATTAGCAAAAGCAATTTACAAAAAAAAAAAAAAAAAAATCATCATACAAATGTCATCGAGATGCAGAAGGGCTTCATGCAGCGTTGGACAATTGTTTTTTTGTAAGTCTCTTTTTGATATTTTCATTCTTATTTTTTTTACTATAATTATAACAAAGAAATTATTAATTGAGAATTATTACCTGATATTCTTTAATCTCTTATTTATAAAAGAGAGTTTTAATATTGAAAAACATAATAAGAGAATAATAAGAAGATAATTTCTTTGTTTCTAATTAACCCTAAATTGACCTAATGATCAAAATTACTTTATTAAAATATTATTAATTTTTTTTATTAAAGTAGTTTTAAGACATTTTTATAGCTTATTATTAATTAATTAATATGAATTGAAATCTTTATAAAATAAATCTAAATTCACTTTAATATGAATTATTAGTCTTATATTATGAAACTTTTTAAGGTCTTTGGCGAGGTAAAGTGTGTTAGGGTTCTTTTTATAATTAATTTTAGGCCAACGAAAGAAACACGGATGGGAGGGTATTGAGGCCCATAGCAATATCATCTAAGCTATGTTCACAGGTTCTTATTTTATAATAATTAAGGAAGTATTTATTTATTTAAAGGGCAATCCAAACGCATGTTAATTTTTATATTTGTAATATAATATAAGGTATACAAGAACAAGATCCCTGCCCACCACTGCCGAACTAGCTAGTTAGCAAGAACATGCGTGCCGTTCCTAGTTATCCTTGAAAACATGGACTTGTTAATTTCTTTCTTTTCATTATTTTTTTTATCTTGTCGATATACATATCTTTCTTAACAACGCTAGGAAAGAAGCAAATTTTGAAAGGAAATTATGAAACAAGATTCTTAAAATGTTTCTATGCTAAAGAGAACATAAAGACCTAATTTTATATAGTTTCATATAAAAATCATATTATACCATTACAGTTGACTGCTGTATAACCTACATTTCTTCAATTCTGCCAACCTTTTTCGTTATATTTACTACCTTTATGGTTTAGTGTAATTTCAAAAATTTACGAAGAACTTAAAATTTCGAATTTTCGCTTTTTGGACAAAAACTTTAATTAAATCAAAACGAGTAGTGGTATTATTTTAAATTTCTTTAAGATGTGAATAAAAAAATAACACTTTTTCTACCAATGTGATTATAATACTTTTGGAATCTGGCATATATTCTCTAAATGTTTATTGAGCTCTCTAACATAAAAAACAAAAGAAAAAATTGTGAGAAATTTATCTTGACTTTTGAAAAATCAACGTATCTGAATATGGTCCTTATACTTTCCCCGAAAAGTTACCAGCTCTTACCACGGGGAACGACATTAAGATATCTCTAATGGTTTAAAAGTTATGGAATTATTTCCAAAATGTCGATTTATAAACAATATGCCTAGTTCAGTAGAATATTAATATCTGAAAATGGACCAAAATTTCATTTTAGCCTTTGTCAAGTGATTATGTTTTTTTCTTTTAGAAAATCGTGTAAATTTTTTTAATTAAATCGAGAAAAAAAATTTGTCGATTTTTTAAGAAAAATCAGTACCCAAGTTGAGTAATTTTGAAGGTTTACTAGCTCTTTCCTGAGCCAACTAAGATCTTAAGCTTGTTCAAATTAATTAGAGAACACTTCGAAAATAACTCTGTGAAATTTATTAATACATATAAAATAAGATGTGTAAGATACATACAAAAGTTCCTCCCGGAATGGTGTTCTAAAGTGGTAAAAGTTTTAAATATAAAGAGATTTTAACGAAATTTGGCACAAGTAAATCTCATAAAATTCTAAAACAATGAGCCAAATTTGTAAATTATTTCTCATAGGTCCCATGTAAACCCCCTTACAATACAAGCAAAACCGTTGTGCAAGATTATAGGGGATCCCTTCAGAAAAAAATTAATTTTAAAAACTATAAGTTTCACATTTAGATGTTAGTGTTACATGCATACTCAGGAATAAATGATAAAATCCAATTATACGAGGGTAGTTAATTAATTTTTCATAACTAGCAATTTTAATCAAGAATTAGAGTAGGGTATTAGTTAGCTGGGCTTAAACCACTATAAATTCTTACTTGTGTGTGTATGTATGTATGTGTGTATGATATGTATGTATTTATGTATATATGTACGTATGTATGTATGTTTGTATGTATGTATGTATGTATGTATGTATGTATGTATGTATGTATGTATGTATGTATATAATGTATAAACTCTAAAACGGTTGGCTCAATTCCGATGAAACTTTCACAGAATGATTTCAATATACCTGAAAGTAGAAGGAGGGTACCCTCCATACAAAATATTGATAATCGAATATCGAAAGAACTATGAGAGCGATAGTTCCCAAATTTGGTAGCAAATACTTTCTCAAAGAACTGCTTAATTGATCAAAACATAGAGTGGATAAGAATGTGGGGAAGAGTATACCCCATGCAAAGCACACAAAGAGTAACCTTGCAATTTTAATCGTATGAGAATACAGCACTTATGTTTGTATAGGGTCAGGAACGCGATAAATTACTAAATTTAAAGTTATAGAATTATGTCCAAAAAAGCTTAATGTTATATAATATTGATGAAATATTTAGATGATGAAATATTTAGAGTGGCAAAAAAGTGGTGTTTGAATTTGTATTTCCTGTTCCTGTTGACATAACGCTTCCTTTCAGTTTACTTATTATTTGTTATTATATTCATAATGTATGGAATATATTTTTTCCCCTGACCAATATTATTATAAATATACTTTCATCTTAAAATATCCTTGTTCTTATTTATTATTAACCGTTAAATGATAAATAATTTTAGTATTTCATAGGAAACAACTTAAATATGTAAATAATATTGAAATTTCTTGTTTTAGTCTTAAATAACATTTACCTTTTAATAAAATCATGTATTCCACCAAATGTCCCTTAAATTGGGGACACTTTCGGAATAAAAACTATTTTCTCGTAACTTAGTTTTTTTTTTAAGGAATTTAAATATTAAATTGAAAAGGTAAATTAATCCTTTCTTTGAGAATAGGAGATTATAAACTTCTAAAGGTTAATTTCATAGACAAAAAATGTTCTTTTTGAAATCGCAGAATAATGATAATTATATTTCCTTTTTTTCCTGTTAAGGCAAAAAAACCCTTATTTGACCTCATTGTTTAGTGAAGAAAATTTATTTGACTTTAGTTATCTGTTTGTCATGGCAATAAATCACATGTTCTTTGATACAGATTTTTACCCCATTCACTCTCCTTCCCAAAAACCCACAGCCTTTAACGCCTTTTCTGCTACACCCACCATAAGAATTTCTGCAAATTCGTGATAATATTTGTGTATTCGTGATGGTAAATGTAGAATGAAGTACAAAAATGAAATTATGCCCATTTTTAGTGTCTTCTGCTGCACAGTGGTGACAAAGTGCTTTTTGGAAAATAATTCTATAATTTTGGAGTTATTGGACATTCCTGAGGTAATTCCATACTAATTTGGAGCAGCACAACCAGACCCACTAAGTTAAAGAACAAGTAAAAATGTTATAGTCTATAAAGCTCAACTATGTAATACCCTACCACGCATTTTTGATTTTAAATGACAGCATACGTTTGAGCGATCCTCGTATAAATTGCTTAAGTATGGAATATTATGATATGAACTTTGATGTAATATTTTTGCGTTTGCAGAGGACGATCTTCTGTAGGGTCGTATAATTTCGCATACCAGTTTCTGCTTAAATTTATCTTAATTTTGAATGTTTTACTACAATTCCTACGTGTATGTGTCATTTATGCGTTTCAAAGTAAATTTTAGAAGGTGGGTTATATGGGGTCTATGAAAATGGTCGTTTAAGAATATCATTAGATTTATTTTTTTTTTTAAATTTGTTGAGAATCCAGCCATAATTATAGAAATTTTGACACAAATTAAGCCAGACAAATGGGCCAAAATTTGAGTATAACAGTAAAAAAAATTTAGTATCTCTTAAACTATAAGAGATATTTTCCAAATGTGGGAATACTTCTGCCTTTTAATACAGAATCCTGAGAATATCTTTGAAAAATTTTCGAAGTGAAATTTAACTCATTTGGTTGAGAAAAGTATTTCAGGTCTGAAAAAGAGTCAAAATATTAGTTTCAACTTAATATCTTTTTAACTGTTAGAGATATCTAACAAACGTGTAGTTATTTCTGTCAAAAATTATAGGAGCTTTTAATAATAATTTTTTTTAGGTTCAAATCCCAAATAAAATGTTTTCCATTTTTTATACAAAAGTCCTACCAGAGATGACCACTTTTGAAGGTCCACCCTTCATCCCCTGGACGCTTCAAACTTACTAAAAAACACCTCAAGAATGTTCTTGTAAAATTTCATCAAAAAATAGTTTTTTAGTTCCAACGTTACAAAATTAAAGGCAAAAACTTATTTAGAAATCACTGTGTTTTGTTAGTTATTGTCCTTTTCATATTGTGTAGATGTTGGCAGGAATAGGACATTATTATTCTTTTTTTGGAAATCCGATACGATTTGGTAGTTTACTTGAGAACTCAGTTACTTGCATTTTTAAAAAAAAAGAAAAAAAAAAACAATTTTAGTTTGTCCTGCTTTTTGTCTCATTTTCCTCCTTTTATTTTCATTTCTTCCAGATTTTTTTTTTGCATTTTATTGGTTTTGCTAGATTTTTATTTTTGTTTCTTTCATTCTGCACTTATTCTCTAATTTGTTGTTGTTTTTCTAAGAGCGGTAGACAAACGTACACACAAAAAGAAAATAAGTTTATTATAAATAAAATTTATATCTTCCTTGAACGGTATCTTAACTAGGAAAGAGCAGAATATGAAGAAATAGACCATAAATAGCAAAATCTTATTAACAAAAAAAGGAGTTTCTTTAAAAGGAGGACTCATGAGGGAGTGAGAAAAAGGGAGTGTATTTAATGTTATATTTATTGCTGAAACATAAGTTGAAGAATTAAAATGAAATTATTGAAAATCACTGAAATTATGGAAGGAGCATTAGAAAACCATAAAAATAATAATGACACGAGTTTGTAATATAAAACTTAAACTGTTGACTTATTTCAGTTGTACGAGTCGGGTATATGAAAGTTATTAAGTCATCAATGGGCCTGAAAATAAGGAAGTAATTTGTGACAGTTTGAGGTTTGAAGAGAGAGAGAGAGAGAGAGGGAGAGAGAGAGAGAGAGGAAGTAATAAAATATTATTTTTCTTTTATATGTAAAATAATTATTGAAATGAAATACTTTTGACTGCTGACAGTCGTTAATTATAATTATTTTTATTGTAATCGATAATAATTGCATTAAATCTATTTAGTTACTTTAATTAAATGAGAAATTGTGATTGATTTGATTGGATTTTTATTTTTAATTTTTCTATGTTTTTGCTTTTAATAAAAGAGCTATAATCGGTCAAGTCTTATCATATAAATAGTCCAAAAACTTTTACTCTTAATAAAAGCTATGTAGCTTATTTGTATACCCTACACCAGCATAGGTGGTGAGGGTATTATGGCGTTTGTGCATATGTTTTTAACGGGCAGAAAAAATTTGTCCTACAGCCACTTTTAAGCATAACGCTGGACTCAGAATCATTTCCTGAGTCGATTTAAGCATGAAAAGCTTGTTCGCAAAGTACATGTCGCAGTTTTGAAGATATATTATGAAATTTGGTATGTATTCGTATTTTGGCCCAGAGACGATGCCTACTGAAATTGGTTATGATCGGTTCATTATTTCTTATAGGCCTCATACAAATGTCCCCCCGGAATGAGGTTTTTACTCCATAAAATATTAAACTATATTTTTCTAATTTTGCAGAAATAAGTCTTATTATATTATAAAACGATGTGCCGAATCATACGGGGATCAGTCCATTATATCTCATAGGTCCCACACTACCACCCTTCCAAATATGACTAATGAATCTCATTAATCGTATATAAATGTGGGTAGTTTAGTAAAATTAAGATAAATATAAGCAAAAACCGCTGTGCGAAATTATACGAGGTTCGGTCCATAATTTTTTCCAACTCCAATTAACCAGCCAGAAAAAAATGCTTAGAAAATGCATGTAATAATTAGTATGATAATAATCTATTGCACATATAAAAACACAAATAAGGAAAGCAAATTATACGAGGGCCGTTCCAAAATTTTTTCGTAGCAGACATTTACAACCAGCAATGTTATGTAGGGTATAACATAGTCAGACTTGACATTTTTACTTTTTTTTTTTTTGAGTTTGTTTGGAAATAGCACAAGTTCTTAGTAGATCCAAGGGACATGTAGTGAATATCCACTATTGATCACTTCGGATATTCTCTTTATTTACTACATCATCCTCTCTTTTGAGGGCTCCCAATAACCATAGAAGTCTTAACAACTAAATTTGAGTTTTCTTATCTTGGCAGATCTGATATTCTCTTTCCATTACTTATGTCTCTTGGTGGTAAATCGTTCTGGCAGAGCCTTGAAAAGATCTGCAAATATGTAAGACGTTTCGCAAGCAGATTCCAATGAGTCCTTGTCGTTAATAAATCAAGTTTCAATGTATATTGGAGTTTCTAATGAAAAATGACAGCTCCATGTAAATCGCCTAACCAAATTAATATTGAGGTATGTAACATTATCACCCTGAAGGATACTTCTCTAGAAGTGAAGAATTTTTTATATTTTTTTAATTCTTTAACCATATTTTCGAGAGTCTCAAATAGTTGTCCAGAGTCCATAGATACTAAATAATTAAAAAATTTTCACATTTTCAGATCATCGCAAGTCCGACTTTTGTATTAAGTAAAGAGAGATGAAGAAAACCAATTATTATATTATTGTTCAAAAGTTCTTGTCATTTAAGTACTGTAAAAATTTTCTTCAAATATCACTTTGAAAAGGGGGGGGGGGTTCTATTACTCCAAAGGGGATTCTGTGTCGAACGATGAACTTGAACATGGTGGGGGTACAGATTTTTTTTGCCTGTTACAATATTTGATTAAACGCATCATATCCCTAACACAAATGGTTCATATGCCATGAGGCCCTCTACCTTCAGTTTATAGGGGACACGATTTCCTAGATATTGAATATAATCCACTGCTTCTGAAATTGTTGTATAAGTTACGATGATAATGAAAATTGTCGATCTTCTGCTTGTCACATGCAAAATAGAAAGCATTTTCAAAAGAGCTCGCAACACATCCGATAGGAAAGCACCGCGTTTAGTTCAGTGGTACGACTATTTGGTATACAAATTGATAGCTCTTGCAAGTTAAGAAACATGATAGTTCAACAAAACACGAAATTGAGTTTTCTAAAAATATATTCTTGCTGCATAACAGACATCGAAACATTTGTTCTGGCAGAGTTTTCGCAACTTCCTGGTCAAAATTTTATGTTGCTGAGGCTCGAGGAAATTTTAAAGCCCAAAAACAAACGAAATTTCCTAGAAAGTTATTATGGCAAACAACATGCGGTAACGGCAAAAGAAGTTAATCATTTGTTGCAACGGGCTTCATAGATACCGACTTTTTTGTAAATTGTAATATATTATTAATATTTATATGTATGATAACAATTTTTCAATCTCACTCCTGATATGCTTCTTTTTATTTTAATACCTGAGACATTTTTCCGAATAAATTGATAAGGATTTAATTAAAAAGAATAAAATTAATGTCACTGGCACGTAAAAGACAAAAATAAAGTGTTTTAAATATTTCGCTAATAAAGTCCTTTTTCATTCATTTTTTAACCTCCCAATGTCTCATTTAATTTCTTTCCAATTAAAGAAGGAAAATTTTCAAAGATAATTTTAATGAAATTTCTTGTTTCCATTAAATTCCCTGAAGGGATTTTTATTTCAATTTTTCCTCCAGAAAAAATGTGTTTCAATTTTTACAATTCATCACCTTTAAAGACTTAAAATGACAAGTTTTTCTTTAAATAAAAATATATATAAAACAAAGAGCCGAATACAACAACAACAGCCGAATACAACATGGCTGTGCCAAATTTCAAGTACCCTACACCGCTATTACATATTCTGATTACCGGAAAAAGATCTTTGTGAAAACTTACAGTGAAATGTGTTAAAATAATTTTAAAAGGAAGAATTTTCTCTACATGAAAGTCAATATTGAAGAAATTAGATACGTATATGAAGTGGTCTAAATTTCGATCTTTTAAGCCTACAATTCCGGGAAGTGGGATTATAAGGTGTTACAACCAAATATGACTTTATAACTGTCAATTAGATTCTTTATTAAGAGCGTTTTAAAAAGAGTTTTAAGAGAGTTTTCTGGGAAGGAGACCTTAATGAGATTATATTAATATATGGCCGAATATTTACCAATAATATGTAATTAAGATTAGATTAGATTCAATAATGTCCCGAATTTCAATAGAATTGTTTCAAGTTTAGAGGTCATATATGTTTAAAGCTTATTTCGGGAACGAGATTTCGATAGCAGCTGTAGCAAAATATGGATCAATATTCGTAGACGAATTACTACATATTCAATACAGTTAGAAACATAATCGTGACAATTTTAAGTTAAATTGGTTCATATTATAAGAGGTTTTATAAGCCCCAAACCTGTTTTCCGGGAAGAGGCATTATATGGGAGTTAAGAAAATTAATTTGGCTGAATTTCAAAAAGAATTTGTCTTTATTTACTATATTTTTTAGCTCAAAAGTGTTTTTCTTGGAGAAGCCTTATATGGTTGCTTCAGCAAAATATGAACCGATATATATTCCAGACAGTTAGAAAATAACTGGGCGAATTTTCAATATAGTTTGTCTTTCCTTATTACATTTATAACCTCAAACTCTTTTCCTGGAAGGTGTCTTTTATGGGAGCCTCAGCAAAAATATGAACCGAGATAGTTTAAATTGAAAATATATGTTAAAGGTTGTTAGAGAAATCATTGTGCCGATTTCAATGTAAATTTGTCTTTATTTGATAGTTTCATTAGCTCAACCCGTTTCCGGGAAGGGGCGTTATATAGGAACTATAGCAAAATATGGATCGATATTAACAAACTAAGGACATATATTGAGAACGATTAGAAAATTAATTTTGTTAAATTTCAATGTACTCGGTACATACTTTATGAGCTATAAACCAATTTCCGGGAAAGGACTTTTATATGAAACCTCAATCAAATAATGACAACAACACGTCCTTTGTTTATTTTGGTTTATTATTGTGTCAAACATATATATATAATGCAAATTTCAGAAAATTATCTTCCCAATTGCGATCCATATAGCATACAGTCTTTGTGGTGTATCAAAATTCTTAATATTTCAGCCAATAACTTTTTTCTCTTGAACCCATTTTGATGACTTTTTTCCACGATAATGAAATACACATAACTCTATGTTTGGTTTCTATGTCAGTTATCTTATGTTGAAAAAACTATAAAGTTATCTCAGATATCGAACTATAAGTTGCTTGAAATGGACCGATATAGCTGGTATTACATAAGAAACTGCTTAGAGCATTAACCAAAAGCGTGAAAATGTTTCTAACAGACAGAAGGAAAGATAGACATAGATAAATCGTCTCAGATGTTGTTTTGGTGCAAGAATATATATAAATTTTAAGAGGTCTGAGATGATTCCTTCTTGGCGTTACACGCGGAATGTTAAAGTTATTATACCCTCTTCAACACTTGTGGTGGTGAAGGGTATAAAAATTAAGAAAAAAAAAACTCTTCTTAATAACTTGTTTTTGGTAGCGGATTTAAATTAGAATCTCTTTTGGTTGTATTTTGTTGTTATTCTGTGATTCTGCCACAAATTGGTGTTGTTGTTTTTTGTTTGTTTTTTTTTTTTGTTTTTTCTCAACAAGAGATTTTATGTCCTTTAATTTCTTAAGAATTTTTCTCCATTTTTCATTTAATGGTGTACATTAATATCATTATGTTAAAATGTCCATTTACTAAAGTGATTAGGGTATTCTTTAGTATTCTCTTTTATTTTTCTGTTTTTTTCTTTATCTCTTCTTTTCTTTTAGTGACTTTTTTTGTTGATATTTTAGTGATTTTTTTGGTTTTTCATTTACGTTTTAGCAACTCATTTGTCTCTACATTTAATTAGGTTTCTAAATGATTTTTGTGTTTTAAACAAATCGTTAATTTGTTTTTCTCTTCTTCTTTTTTTACACCCTACACCACCATAGGTGGTTGGGGTATAAGACGCACAGAAGAGATATTGATTGATAAAGTTTATCATTGAATTCACTCTCATTTTCTGAGTTAATTTAACGAAGTCGTTCCATCTGTCGAGCTGGCTTACTGTCCATGTAAACATTTAGAACAAAATGCAGGTCGCAATTTTAAAGTTATGTTGATGAAACTTGGCACGTATCATCATTTTAGTCTATTGAAATTGGATGGATTCATTATCTCACTTAGCCCCATAGAAATGTTCCTCCTTGAATGCATTTAAAGTCATAAAAGTCCTGAATATAAAAGCGATTTTAACACAAAGGTGGCACATATAAGTCTAATACTATTCTTAACTATACGCGGATCAGACCATTATTTTTTATAGGTTCCATATATCCTCCCTTAAAAATTTTACTTTTTAGGGCTAAAATCTTACATAAACGTTGGTATTATGATAAGAAGTGGTCAGATTAAGATAAATATGAGCAAAAATCTATGCATGAAATTATACGTGGGTCCGTCCTTATTACTCCCCTAAGAAAAATTCTTATAAAGCGCACAGAACCTACATATATATTTGTACCATAATTTACTGCACTCTTAAGCAGAAATTAAAAAATATAATTATACGAGGGTCGATCATTAATTTATGATATCTACCAAATATAACTTGCAATATGGTGTAGGGTATTAAATAGTCGAACTTGACCGACTATAGCTTTAACTTGTTTTTATTATTTTGCTTTTTACTTTTTCTTTTTTCTTTCTTCTTGATTAAGTAGATGAAAACAAGTAAAATGTTATAGTCGGTCAAACCCGACTATGTAATAGCCCTACACCACATTGTTTGTTATAAATGTCGGCTACGAAATATTTATCAACGGCCCTCGTAAAATTTGCTTTTCATAATTATGTTTATTTGCGCAATAAATTACAAATATTTACGTGAAATTTAAGCTTTTTAAAAGATTTTTTCTGGAGGGTTTTATGGGAGTTAGAAAAAAATTATGGATCGACTCTCGGCATAATTTCGTATAGCGGTTTTGGGTTCCTATTTCCTTTAATTTGACTAATTGATTGATATACATATCGATCGATTCATGAGCTTGAAAGTGATATTTGGAAAGGTGGTTATAGGGAACTTATGAGAGATAATATGCCGATCCTCGTATAGACTTATTTTTGCAAAATTTGGAATACAATAGTTTTATATTTAGGAATTTTATGTACTATAGTCCCTCATTACTGGGTGGGATATGTATGGTTCCTTTATAAAATAATGTACCGATCATGATTAAGTTTTATCAGCATCGTCCTTATGCCAAAATTATTGTTCGCGCCAAATATTATGAATATATTTTAAAAAATGAGACCTGTACGGACGGGAATGCTTAAATCGACCTAGGAAGTCGAAACGAATATGCTTAAATCGACTTAGGAATTGGCTTCTTGAGCCAAACGTTATACATAAAACTGGCAATAGAACTATTTTTTTCCACCCGTTACAAACATGCCATAAACACATAATACCTCCACCACTTAAGATGGTGTAGGGAATAAACACTAGGAGTAAGAGCTTTTCAAAAGCTTTAATACATTTTCAGAATGAATTGATAGTTATAGTTCAAATACAGCAAAAAACTGTTGAAAAACAGTTCAAAAAAATGTTGTTTAATTGGTAAGAACTCTAATTGGTGGACGAATTAAATACACGTTGTACTTTAATTTACGTAATTTGTTTGTGCAAAAGTTGTTTCATTTTTTGGGGGAAGTAATTTTGAAATAATAAAATTCATTAAAAAATTTGTTTAGAATTTAAATGTAAAGATGTTTAAATTCTGTTTAAAAAATTTTTATTGAAATATTTCAATTATCCTGCAGCGATTGGTCAATGAAAGTCATCATTCCTAATTGATATCTGAAAAAATCTGTGAAGACTGTGGCACAATTTTCCACATAAAACAGGAAAAAATTTTATGGTCAGTCCAGCCCTACTATGTACATACCCTACAGCATAATTTTGGTTGTAAATGATTTATGAATGATCCTCGTACAATTTCCTTTTCTGATTTCTGAGTAAGTGAGAAATACATTATTATACTGAGATTTATGTGAATTTATGCGTTTGAAAAGAGTCTTATATCGGAGCTAGAAGAAATGATGGACGCGTCATCCTCGTATAAATTCGAACATGGATTTTAGAATATTCTAATTTCCCAACTTTATGGTCGATTTATTTGTGATATTCGGAAGGGGACCGACCCTCGCAATATTTAGCAGATAGATTTTGTATACTATAGGACTTATTTTTGTTGAATTCTGTTGAAAACTTTTTTATTTAGGTCTTTTATGTCCTAAAAACCAAATTTCGGGAGGACATTTGTATGGGAGCTTCCTGAAATATTGGACCCACTATGACCAATTTCAATTGGCTTCGTCCCCGAGTTAAAACAATAATATATTCAAAGACGTTTAGAGTGTTTACAACGTTAACATGGACAGCCAGCCGGACAGACAGATAGGCAGACAGATAAACAGGCAGACGAACGGGCATCTTAAAATCGACTCAGAAAGAGATTCTGAGTCGAATAGTAAACTTTTAAGTGGGTTTAACATCATTTTTCTGTATATTGCAAACATCTACACAAACGTATTATACGCCAGAGAGGAACAAAGGAAGAGTGTAAAAATAGGTCCATACAAAACTGTGGACCCGAGTCTTATATATTCAAAATATTTTCATAATTTTCACTTATAAGAGATATTTATGTCATTTCAAAAGATATACGAAAGCGGGGGGTTATATGAGAATCATTTACAGTTATAAAGCCGATTTTATAAAGTATTAAAGGATTCGTTCTTGATACAAAATGAGACAAAACAAATAACATCAAGATTCATCTAAAATTGCGAAAATGTTCACATAATTTAGTTTTATCGACTCAGAAAGTAATTCTGCATTTAAAGGTGGGTGTACGCCTATTTTTTGATATGTTATAAATGTCAGAAAATCATGGTGTTCTAGGGTATATTGAAGGGAAAATAAATCTATAATTTCCAAACGGTTAAAGTTTACTTCCTCCTTATCATCCTAAAATTTCCCTTATTGGTGGAATAAATGTAGATGATCTTAAATGCGCTGAATCAAAGAGTCTTACACGATCCAGATAATTTAAGTAGCAATCGATTTGAAGGATTTCTATATGAGTAAATTTATCAGTTCCATTATATTATTTGAGAAAATATATTTTGAATGGGATCAGTGGTGAAAGCCTATCTCGACACAGTAGATCCTTGTCTAAAGTGTCAAAGAAAAAAGTAAAACAACTTTAAATATCAGGAATAGAAGCAGTGCTGAATGAAATTGTTCACATTCCAGATGAATGATTTATTATTACTATTATTATAATAATAATAATTAATATTTATTATTATTATTATTATTATATTATTATTATTATTATTTATTAATAACATACACAAGAAGGTTGTTAAAAATCAATTCCGTAGCAAGGGAATTAGGTCCAACATAAATTGAGTACTATTTTGCTGTTATAGTTTAGGTCGGTCAAACCCGACTAATATAATACTCTACACCACATTGTTGGCTGTCATAATTGCCAGGTAAAAATTTTTAAATGGCCCCATTCCGGGGGAACATTTGTATGGTGCCTGTGAGATATAAGATCGTCCTTGGTTTTCAGAACTGTGACCTGTACTCTGTGAACTAGATTAATGTGGACAGCCGTGATTTAAGCAATATTTTCTGCACAAAACGCATAAGACCCCAAGCACCATCGGTGGTATAGGCTAAATTAAGTCATAGTATATCAGAACCTCTTTGAAGACGTACACGTTGACCGCAATTTTAAGCCAAAAAGTCATCGTTCTACTGGCAGTAACAAAATCGCAAATATTTTCCAAAAATTGCGTGACATTTTTTAGGTCTCTATCGGAAGAGTTAACAATCACAAATATTTCATATCCGTTTTTTTTCTTGGTTGAATACACTCAAACTAACTCGTTATCCTGTTTAAAATAAAAGACATGTTTATTTTCAAATTTCATTTCTCATATAAATAAGATTAGAAGAAATAACAACAAAATAAGGATCCTGTAACCAATTAACTAAGTGTAAGTAACTGCGTGTGCTATTGTTTATGTATTTATACGTTTTTAGCTTCCCTCGTCGTATGTGTGTATGCGTGCTTAACAATCAGTAACAAACTTAACAAGGATATGAACAAGTTGAATGCGTGTAAATAATAGTTAAGTTTTAAAAGGAAGAAAAAATAATAAAAAGTAAAATGAATGGATTTTAGTGTAAAAAGCCAATTTGTGTTAAAATCCATAAATTTTCCGGGTTACACAAATATTTTTGTAAAATATTTACAACAAAGATTCTTATGTTATTGTTGTGTTTTTTGTTTTGTTTTGTTTTTTAACTCTTCACCAAGAATATAATGAAGAGGGTATGTTAACTTTGTTATTCCGTGTGTAACGCTAAGACAATCTCATCTGTCTGTCTATCTATTGTTGGTACGCTCCTAACCACAATTAATTGAGCTCCATGAAATCTTACCTGAGTAAGTTATATTTCTGAAAAGTTTCCTATTTCAAACCAGGAAAATCAGTTTAAAACCGATATCTGAGGCAACTAATAAACTGATAAAACACCAGCAAATTCGGCAACCTCATATTTGCAATAATTAACAGAGCTCATTAAAACCCGGCCGGAGTATTTGTTATAGTCCTAAGAAGTTTTATATTTAAAATCAAAAAAATCGGTTCAGTATCTTAAAATATATAGACCGATATCTGAGGCAACCTAATGATTGAAAGACCTCAATTAAATCTGGCCTGAGTAATTATTATTGTCCTGAGAAGTTTCCTGGTTCAGTATATAAAATATATAGACCGATATCTTATAATTGACAGAGCTTAATGAAATCTGGCCTGAGTATTTGTTATAGTCCCGAGAAGTTTCCTATATAAAATACCAAAATCGTTTCATCATAAACCGATATCTGTGGCAGCATCTTAATGCAAAAAAAGCTTTCGAAAATTGTCAATTATAAATCAACAATTAGAATGAATTTTGCCATGATATTAAGCTTTATGTACTTCACTACCCTTCCAAAAATTATCAAAATCGGTTCAGTAGAACCGATTTTGTCACGTATTTTTATGACTCTTTAGTGCATCGAGTTTTATTTGAGAAAAACTTATATGTATTTTATACGTTTGTGAGTGTATGTGTGCACAAAACATTATTTATTAACTTCACACGCATATGTGGTGAAGGGTATTAAAGATTCGGCATAGCTGAATATATAATTTCACTTGTTAAATCTTTATTTTCTCCATCTTCTTCTCTGTTGTTCATCATGTGATTAAAATAAAAATAATTTTAAAATTCACACACACACACATATAAAGATTTTTCTTTAAGAGAGGAAAAACAACAAGTATTTTGCTATAAAAGATTATAATGAAAAATAAGTTAAGAGAAGGAAAAAAATGGGAAAGTTGTTTTTTGTTTTGGTTGTTTATGTTTTGTTTAAGTTTTTAGGTTTCAGTTTTTTGCACTTTTT
>PYHX02000158.1:39545334-39619431 GCA_004302925.2 Cochliomyia hominivorax
TACGAAGGCAAAGAAATCGTTGGGAAGTTTTGTTCGATCTTTCTCATTTAATTTTTATGTCCTTCACCACCATAAGTATGAAGAAAGAATTCATTTCAGACCACATAATGTTTATATATTCTTGCATCAAATCAAAATCTGAGTCGGCTTACCTATGTCCATCTGTCTGTTGCTGCCACGTTCACATCCACAATATTGACAGTCCTCAATGATTTGGCCTGAGTATTTGTTATGATCCTGAAAAGTTTTATATTTAAAACCAGCAAAATCGGCTCAGTATATTACAATTTATAGACCGCTATCAGAGGCAACCTCTAAGTTCATGGAAAGACTTTCGTTAAATTGTCATATATAAATCGAAAATTTAATGAAAAATTGCTATAATGTTAGGTTATATGTTCATCATTACCATTACAAATTTTATCAAAATCGATTCAGTAAAAAAAGTTATAGTAAAAATATAACTAATTTTGTGATACATTAAGTGTTTCCATGTTATATTTAAGAAAATATAATATATATTATATACGTCTGTGAGCATATATGTGAGTGTGAATGAACGCAACATAATGTATTTACTTCGCATGCTTTGTGACGGAGAGTAGCCGAATAAAGCATTCGTACTGGTTTTTATATAAAGCACTTTTGACTGCCGCAAGTGATTTATATAGTACATTACTTGTTCCAATATATCGTATTTATGTTCAGTGATGACTGAGATCACTGCTCATTTATTTTGTATTATGCACTCATGAGAGAATATTGAAACCCCCGGTTTTAGGATTTCTTTTAAGGATGCAGGAATAAAGGGAAATGGAAACGTTTAATAACTTTCTTAAAGAAAAAAACGTGTTTCCAAAAATCTAACTTAAATCTCTCCAGATATATCATCTGATATAAAATTTACCAATTATCATTTCATTCTGTCCCACTGTGCATATTAGATGCTTCAAAAAACTTCACAATGTTATGTTTCTTTTTTTAATTCATATGAATGTGAATGTGAGGTACGCGTATAAGTGGAAATATCAAATGCTACATAATTAGGTATGTGTGTGTTTGTAAAATTGTGTACACATGTATTGGTAAATGTATTTTATTGCTATAGTGTATAATTTTAGAACCTCAACCATTAGATATCAACAATACAAAATCATTCCCATCATTATTATCATTAGATATGTATATTTACTTATCTAAATATATATATGTTTGTGTGCGTGAGTGTATACCTATAATTTAGTATATTTGTGTGTATCTGTGTGTGTGTAAGTATGTATTACTAATATACCAAATGTGAACAATCAGTTATCAGGTTTAATTATTTAATTACCACTTAAAACATGGGATTTTTAATTTTTTTCCCTCGTTTTTGTTGTTATTGTTGCTGTTGTGTTAGTATTTCATTCTCATGTTATATTTAATATTTCCTTGTTGCCACTATGTTTTTGTTGGTTTTCTGTGTTTTTCATACTCCTATAAAATCTGTGTCCTACTTTGTGTGTGAGTGTTTGTATAATTCTTACGTTGACCTTTTAGTGGCCTTTTATTTTTATATATAAAGATTCATCTAAATAAGCCACCACACTAACACATACATATTCCCATTTCATTATAATTCTTTAACACAAACACATACCCATACTCACATATACTTTTAAAGAGATTCATTTATTCATTTTATATTCATTCATTTGCTCATTCATATTATACAGTTATTTTGTTTTGATCATGGACATTATGTGTGTATGTATATATTATATATGTGTGTGTGTGTGTGCTTGTTATTAAACCATACGTTTTTATGGTTAAAACTTAACGCCTAAATGTATGCATCATCACACACGAAAAAATTAATAAAATAAATACACATATTTAGTTACATCTACATGTATACACATTCATGCATTCATTTATGACAACCAACACATAAAAAAGAATATAAAACACCCATACTTATACCATTGTAGTGTAATTTTACACAAAAATTTGTATTACAAAGAGAGTGTGAGAGAGATGAGGAATTAATTTGGTTTTAAGTTTGTCTTAGATTACTGAGAGTGAAAATAGAGTACTTTTTCTTTAGTATATCGTACTTAAGGAAATATAAGGGATTGAGAGTGTGTTTAAATATTTAGTCTAAATTAGTAAGCAAGAATGCTGTATTTGGCTGTGGTGAGTTGTTAATAAACTCCACGAGTAAATTGTTAAATCCATGTAGATAATTTGGGGTGACATAAAAAACCTATGAATTCGTAAAATTAAATATTTTCTAAAGTTTCAAACTAAAAGTTTCATGTTTTATAAATTCATTTGACATTACAATATAGATCACAGGAAATACTAATTCATTTTAAAATAAACAGTTATTATGGACTGGGAAACATTCCTTTTTTTTGGGCTTAAAAAAACATGAAGGAAAAATTTTTACTTAAAGAAAAAGAAAGCGATTGCAAAACGTTTTTATTGAAAATAATTATGAAAATTTCTAATTAATTTTAAATTACACAAGGATTTTCTTTGCCTCTCGATTTTCCAGTTCAGATATCCAGTATGGTTTTAGTTCGATTCTTGTTTAGTTCTTGTTTAGGTTTACATCAGTTCTAGTTCTGGTTCTAGTTCAATCTTAGTTTTGATTCTAATTTTAATATTAATTCAAATTCAGTTTGTAAGATAAATTTTAGTTCATATTCCAGTTTAGAATCTATTTCAGTTCTTTTCCCGTTCAGACTCCAGTTCAGTTTTATTTTAATTCTAGATCAGTTCTAGTACAGTTCTAGTTCAGGTTCACTTCAGTTCTAGATTATTATTCACACTTTGCAGATTAGTTTAAAACAACATTAAATGGTTCTCTCACCTGGAAGTTTAAATAGAGTTTATTTTAATTAAGTTCCTTATAAGGATTCAAATTATAATTACACTTACACATGACCTTGTCTAAATGAAAAGTTATAAATTATTTGAATAATAAATTTTTAATAAATTTTTAATAAAACACAAAAGCATGGAAGTGAAAGAAAGTACTTTCTATAGCTTCTGTTTTGGTACCATTTATAAGACTTCTTTGGATGGTAAACTTGTTTGAATTCAAGATGTATATTTATGTTTATGACCGTTTACGTTTAGTTGGTAATAAAGTTTCCGTTACTGTTTTATTTGCAAAATTTCACCCTTAAACCTACTTACAGTTATAATTCTTAATATTAATGCATAAACTCACACTCACAGTCACCCATTTTTTTTTTTGTAGAATCCAGTCATGTAATAAACAACCATTTCAGTTACATTTCTCTGAAATAAAAAGTAGATGAAGTAGATGGATGAAAGGATAGAAGGATGAATGGATGTAGGGATGGATGGATGAATGTAGGAATGTGGCGAATAAATGGATGAATGGTTTGCTGGTTGGTTGAATACATGAAAGAATTGGAGAATGAATATTTGTTATATAAATAACAGTGTTATACGGGTGTGTGTGTGTGTAAGCTATTGCTATCAACTAGTATTACTACAACTGATATGCTGTTTATGCTATAACTGATACTTATTTGTTCCTGTCTGTTTTTGCTGTTGCTCTTGTTGCTGCTATTAATTTAGAGTACATTTTACAGTTGTACATTTTTTTATGGCGACAACTTATAGTTGTTTGTTGAATGCATAAATAAATGAATGAATGGAATGGTGTGTACTTCGTATCTACAACAAGAGATGTAAGGGGGGAAGGGTTGGGGAGGATCAGTGCAATGTAAAGTGGTTTGGAATAAATAATTTTATGTAAAATAAGTAAAAAATTTAGGATCAACTCAGTAGATTTGGAGAAGATTTAATGTAGATGCAGCAGTTGATGTATAATTATAAGTATAAAAGAGGCAGTACCTAAGTCCTTACAAGATAGTAGCTTTGGAGGTTCGATTTGGGGTACTTTTTTTGGACTTTGTTGCGTAATAGAATTATAGTTTTCGAGACATTCGTGTTGTTTGTTTTAATCAGCTTTTTTTCAATTTACCATTTTCAATTAACTTAATTATATCTGTCTGTCTGTGTGTCTATCCACTTATATACCAATGTAAACATTGTGGATACTTAATACGGGCCAGTTTTAGGGATATTTCAATGAGCCAAGGAAGAGGTATATTGAATTGGACATGTTCGGTTCAGTATTTCCCGTAGCTCTCATACAATTAACTTGCTGGTTTTTGTTTTAGATTCCAAGTGCTCACAGATAAAAAGACATTTTTTTATATCTCGAAAAAAGTAATTCTCTGTCAATATAAATCCATATGTCCAACTTTAAGAAGATCGGCTAGCAAATTATTGTGGATCTCATACAGACTAAATTCCGAAAATCAAAAAGTGAATGAATTAAAAAAAAATAATAATAATAATAAAAAAATAAAATAAAAATAAATAAATAAATAATAAAATAATAAATAAAAACAACAAATAGTAATGTGTTAATTAATACGTCCTAACGTAACGTATATAACCGAAAAATAGCGGATTAATTTTTGCGAGGATCTATGGCCCTCACATAAACTCAACTTTCGAAAATTACCTCAAGTGGCATAATTCTTTCATATGTGAAGGTGTTATTTGTTTTTTTTTTTTGCAATCACAAATCATAGAATCAAATTATACGAGAGTTGACAATTTTTTCATGCTTGGGTCATAATGTAGGGATTCATAATGTAGTGAATTCTATCCGATTTTTATACTCGTACTTTTTGGTAGATAATTCTGTAATATAAAACTTTAAAAGTTTATGATGAATTAAAAATTGTAAATTTCGGCTGGAAAGGAAAAAGCGTAAAGTATTTATTTAAGCATTTGATATCCTTGGGAAGATAGTTACTTGAGAAACAATTTATTGTAGCATTATTTTTTTATACTTTTTATTTCAAAAAATGATAAATTTTTTATTTTTGGTGTATTTTTTCGAAGCGATCTCATATGAGATCCTTATAATACAGCTGTTACTATGAAATTTTAATTTAATAAAGAGGAAATTGTCCTTAATACATAACTGTAAAAATTCGTACTTGTTTATTACCAAATACCCAAAACTCCCTTTCGGGCAAAGTATATCCCATTTTTTTCTTAGAATTGAAAATACTGTCGTTATGAGAGGCTTGGCTCATTTTTCAGTAATATAAAAAACATATGTAGACATAAAATCAAGAAACTTTTTCTTTAAGTTTTTTCTTAAAAAATTTTCTTTCCTCAAAATCTAACGAAAATGTTATTTTTTTTTAATTTAAAACTTCTTATAGGGCGGGAAAAGTATTTTCCTTAATGACCTCGGATTAACGTTTATTAATATTAAAAATTCTTTCAAAGTTGTCAAGAAGAATTTATACTTCAGATGAATATAGTTGATTTCAAAAGTGTACAAATGCTACCAGCTTTTTAAAAAAATCTTAGAAGATTAAAATAAAACTAATTCACACTTGAAGTCATATTTTTGTAGATATGACTATTAGACCATCTATTGATATAAGACTATCGAAATATATTTTTTTCAATAAAATCTAAAATAAAATCTTATCGATTTCTTGAACACAATTCATATCCGAAGTGAGCAACTTTCAGTCTCGCTTTCGGTCTACATTTATCCCCAACACCCACTAAGAAGTTCAGCTCTTAAAAATTAAATGAAACCAATACCCTACGCCACATTTTCGGTTAAAAATTGTAGTAACGCATAATTTGATTTTCTGATTTATAATAAAGTCTGTAATACATTATTGTAACACTGGGGGATTATATAGAGGCTACAAAAAATTATTAACAGACCCTCGTATAATTTTGTACATCGATTATTGCTTATATTTTTATATGAAATTTTTGCCCTTAAAAGTAATATTTGGAATGGAGTTTGTATGGGACCTATGAGAAATAAATGACCGACCCTCGTATATTTTGGCACATCGTTTTCGAATATTATTAGACTTACTGGTGCCATATTCCTTTAAAACCCATTCCATGACGAACATTTGTGTGGGAGGTACCTGAAATATAGGACCGAATAAGCTTCGTCCTTAGGCCAAAAAATAATTTGTACCAAATTTAATCGAGATATTTCAAAAATAGCGATCTTTAGACTTTACACAACGTTTACATGAACAGCCAGACAGACGGACGGATATCGTTTAATCGATTCAGAAAGTGATTTTGAGTCGAACGTTGTACTTAAACACCAGTTTTCAGCATGTTACAAACATAGGCCCAAACGCATAATACCCTAACCACCTTCGGTGGTGTAGGGTATATACACTTAAGAAATGTTCATAGGAAATTTCACAGAAAACACTTCCCTTGTTCTATAGTTACAGAGTTAGTTACAAAAACTAGCGTTCTTGACCATTTTCCATAAATAACATTTTTACTTTTAAAAATCAATAGATTTTTTATTAAAAATCCTTGATTCCGACCCACTGTCCTGTAATGTGTGAATGTGTTTTATCTATGTACTTTCCGCTGTTCCTTTTTGTCTGTATTCATTTAATAAATAACGGGTTTACTATTTAGTTGTTTTTTTTCCTTTCGGTTCCAAAATATACATATACGCACTTTTATATTCTGTAAAAACATAAATTTCAAATGTTTTTGCCTTAACAGGGATAAAATGATGAAGTGGAATTTCATGTAGTTATTTTTTCTGGCTTTTATTTGTATAAAATTTCGAATTCTGTGTGAACGTATTTTCATGAAAAGATATTTTTATTAGTCTGTTATTGAAGGTACCTTAAAATTGTTATTATAAATTTATCATAGAGTGTGGAATAAGGACCTTAAAGATATCCCAATGTAAACTGATAAGTTTTTCTCTCTCTCTCTCACTCTCTCATTAATAAAATCACCAAATAATTTGGGAAAAGGAGGGAGCCTCAACGATTAGCAAGGTTCCGCACCACTATACCTCATACTAGTCGGCCGCTGATTCTAGAAATTGACAGATGGCAGCATCATCATTCAAACCACAGCCAACCAAACAAACCGAAAGGATGCAAAAACAACTACAGCAAAATGTATAAGATATATGTGTTTTGTGGAAGCCATATACTCCCTAGTAGAGTAATCGCAATGAAGATCTCAAAACGTATTTAATGGAACTTGTGATCACACAGTTTATACAAAAAATTTAAACTTCTTTAATAGAGGATATTTTGGAAAATAAATGTTCAAGCAAACAATGTGCGAATATCAAAACGTAATTTCGGCGGTTGTTGTGTTATGGCTTCAGCTTCTTTCTCTGCAGTTGCCAAATCTGAAATGTATTTAGTTCCAACAAAAGTGAATGACTCAATTTACATATGTCCCTTTTATGAATGAAAAACTAAATAAAGTTTTCGTATTCCAGAAAGATAAAGCTACGGTGCATGTTCCAAAGCAGTATAAATTATGGTCTAGCGAACGCAGCATAACTCTGAGGTATGCTTGCAGTCGACTAGCAGGCCGGACTTAAACCCAATGGAGGTATTGTGGGAATACTTTGCCCACTTCAAAATAATCCCAAAGCGAAAGCAAAAAGTCTTAAGCAAAGCAAAAACTGAAAATAAAGCAAGTTTAGGCCAAAATTGATTCCGATCTTCTTTAGGGGTGATCTTTGGAGGAAAGCGGCACTTAAACTTCTTCAGATGACTTCAGAAGAATCTCATTTTAAATCTCATTAAGATATCTCTCATGGATTAAAAGTTACTGAATTTCAAAAATCAATTTGTAAGTGATGAGGTCAAAATTGAAATTTTAATCATCGTTCACTCCAGGTGATGACTGGAACAATTAATATTTAAAGCATGTGGAAATATCTCACCAAGGAACCAGCTTTAAAATTTATTTTGACCGTCTGTCTTGAACTCACTAAGAATTTGATTTCGTCCAATTCATAAATTAAAACTACTTTTTGTGATTGAAAAAATATGTGTTCACTTGTATTGAATAGTGAATTAATAATTCACCATTTATTTTTCTAAATTATAGTATTTGCATATGTTATATATTTTCCAGCCATAATTAACGTTTATACCCAATAAATCCAGCATAGAGCATTAATCTTTAGGTAGAAAATAAAATAAATATTTTTCTTTTAATTTGCTTTTTTACTAAATTTAAGTTAAATTATTAAGGCGTTTGGAGGAGCTTTAAATTGCAGTAGTACCGATTAAAATATATTCCATTTATATTTGATAACTTTGTTATGCCGAGTGTAATGTAAGAAGGAAACATTTCAGACCTCATAGTGTATATATATTCTTCAACTAAATCGAAATCTGAGTCTATTTAGCTACAATCGCCTGTCTGTTGTTGGCACACTCACAATCTCAATATATGTTATAGTTTAATTAAATTTGGTCTGAGTATTTGTTACATTTCTGAGCAGTTCCCTGCTTAAAATCATTAAAATCGGTTTAGTATATTTATAGATATAGTTCGGTATCATAAGCAATCTTTAAGTTCCAGCGAAGTATTTTCATTAAAATGTCAATTAGAAATTGACAAATTAGAATAAATTTTTTTTTAAAATGTGCTTCATTATCACTCCAAAAATAATCGGTTCAGTAGGAAAAAAGTTATAGCCAAAAAATATAACAAATTTTATGACTCGTTAAGTGTCCTTGTGTTGTATTTAAGAGAAACGGTTATATATTATATACGTTTGTGAGTGTGCTTGCACGAAACTAACGCTTTTACTTATACACATTTGTAGAGGAGGGTATTGAAGATTCGGCATAGCCGAATATCGTATTCTTACTTGTTTTAAATTATTTCCAGCTTGTTTACAAAAAAGATATTAAACACATTTTCATAATGAAAATTAAAAAAAGGAGGAAAAACAAAAAAACAATTAGAAAATTTCTTATGGTTTTTTTCATTTAAAATTAAACATTGAAATATTATTTTTTTAATTCACGTAATGTTACTCTTTTTGCAATTAAACGCCTTAATTAGAAATTTAAATAAAAAAATCTTTAATTCCTTTAAAAGTACTTATGTGTTTTTAACAGAAATTGGAATATAAAATTTTGGTTTGGTTTAAAAAAAAATATTTACCCGGTTTTTAACTTTTTAAGCAGAGTATGGCGAGTTGCAAAATGGAAAAGTCGAACATGGCTTTTGCCTCTTTTTATTATTCTTCGTTAGATCTGATCTTCCAAAGTTTTTAATTTTAATTTTTAGAAAAGAGTTTTATTTTTCTATCGCTCTATGAAAAGAGTTTAATTCGAAAAACTGACAAAACTCAAAAAAGATAAAAACTAAAAAAGAGCAAAATCGACAAAAGAGTTTAAAAGTAAACACAAATGTTTTATATTAAGCTGAAAAAGGGATGTTTGTATATCAGCAACCTCTTATTAATAAACAAACGTACGCACATATTAAGATGTGTTTACTTTTGTGGTATGATTTTTTGTGTGTACACAATTAAGATCATGTTTTAAAATGATGTGCTTCAATATGCGAGGGTCGATTCATTATTTCTCACAAATCCCATACAAATCCTCTTCCAAATATTCCTTTTAAGGGCATAAATCTCACGTATACGTTGGTATTGTAACAATAACAAATGAAATTAAAAGAAATATAAGTATGTGAAAAATTATACGAGGGTCGGTCAATAATAATTTAATTTTAAAAGGCATAAATTTCACATGAATGTTAGTGTCACAATAATGTACTGCACAGTTAAGTATAAACCAGAAAATATAAGTTTTGCGAGGGTCGTTCATTTTTTGTATTTTTAAAGCATTTTTAGAGCTAAAAGATAATCCTCTTTTTTACTTTTAACTGAAAGAAGACTAGAGTGAGTTTTTTTCGATTTTGCAAGAAGCAAAATAAAGATAAAAAATTTAATCAAAAAAAGAGTTTTATTTTTTTAATCTTCGCAAAGAGGAGTATAAATTTAAGATCATTTGAAAATAAAGATTTTGCTCCGATTCTTTCCATACTCTGCTAAAAACCATCATACGCTATAATATTCACCAGGTTTAAAACTTTAAAGAGACTGGAAGTTAATGTGATTTCTTGGAACATGATGTTTTTTCTTTTTAAATATGTAATTTTTATAAAGAAGTACAGAATCTATTTAATTATTAAAGATATTTTGAAAGAAGTATGTAATTTTGTTAAATCCTATAAATAATATTTTTATCTACAAGAATATTAAGCAAAAATTTATAAAATATTTAAAATTTTGATATATATTTTTTTTAAATTTAATTAATTATTTAGTTCAACTTCTGCCCGACAAGATTGTATTACATGAAATGTAAAATCATGTCCCTAAAATTGTTTTATATATTTTTTATTCAAATTTTATTAATTGATTTGTAAATAATTTATTTGTTTAATAAATGAATAAATAAATTTACATTTGTTTTACAAATTAATAAAAATAAATAAATTTATTCAAAAATTAAATAATTTTTAATTGCCACAATAATAAAAATAATAATAATAAAGAGTTAAAATAATAATATAAATAAGTGAGCGAGTTAAATTCGGTAAACACCGACTATAAGTTAAAGTAGTTTGTTTTAGCGAAACAAGTCTCAACGAGGTCATAATCTAGTCTGTGAGAGAGAATCGAATCGAGTATCTAAAAGAGTTTATAGTCTCTAAAAGAGATCCAGTTTATAATCAGGAGTGTAATCAAGTCTCTCATCCATACTACAGCCTAAAGTCCAATGTACACTATAGTCTAGTCCTTAATCTCTACTTCAGTCCAGTCTCAAATCTGAGATATAATTACGGATCAGGCAACTGGACAACGAGAAGTATTGCTTCTGAGGCGATTGGTTAATTTGAAAAATTATAAATAAATATTTTTCCAATCTGAATGAATTTTTGACAGGTGGCATCTACTACAAATTGCTTTATAAAACTCACATGAGACCATGTGTTCTTAGTGCTACTTCTTTTCGTTAAATATTTCGGGAAAATTATAGAAAATCTTCTGAAGATCTTAAAGTATTATATAGTATCCTAAAATGATCTTCGTATTTTAGGTTAATTATAACAAAATACCCAAAAGGTACCACATATTTTTTTTAATTATTTAATACATCATTAATAATTAATATTTGTCCGAATTCAATGAAATTCGGCAACAATGTTTGTTGTTGTCCTAAGTTAATTTCTGTTTAAAATCACTAATAAGCAAAAAAGTTATATACTGATATCTGAGACAACCTCAAGATTCAAAAGATGAACGTTTTTAAATTTTTCAACAAAAATAATCGAATTTATAAAGAATATAACCACATCATACTTTCATCTATATTTACCTTCTTATCTCACAAAATGTCATCAAAATCATATGAAAAGAAAAAGTTGGAGCTTAAATCATCTGTGTGTCATAAAGGTCCCATTTTTATACCATCCACTAACAAAAGTGGTGAAGAGGGTATGTAAACTTTGTCATGCCGTATGTAATGCTAAGAAGAAATCATCTAGAACCCCATAATGTACATATATTTGTTCATCAAATTAAAATTTAAGTCATTTTAGCCATGTCCATCTGTGTTTATGTCTGTCTGTGTGTCTGCTGTTGGCACTCTCACATTTACAATAAAATTTGAGTTTTTTTATTGTTCTGAAAAGTTTTCCTTTCAAAACTACTTAAATCGGTTTAGTATATTAAAAGATATAGACCGATATCTGAGGCAATTATTTCTCTAACTGTTTTGAATTAAAGTTAGTTAGACAAATATCGGTCCATATTTTTTCAAAGCTTCATATATGCTTCAGTGCTAGAAAACAAATTTTGGTTTATAAAACTCTTAAATATGAGCCAAATTAGTTAGAAATCGTTCCGTTTGAATTTCTAACATCCTTCAATATATGTTATTTCTTTGGTGAATATCGGAATAAGATATCGGATATATTTTTCTAAAAAAATTTGGGACCATAAAAACCTAAGAAAAAACGAGGCTAAAATTTTATTTATTGAAAGTGAATGTTTCCGAAAGTATAAAAGATAACTTATACATGTAAGGATCCATTTTGTAGAGATGTGAAAGGATACTTTTCACCTACAAAAATATTTTATGTTTAAGTTTTAAAATAAGTTTTTGGTCTATTAAAAAAATTTGAATTTGGAACGAGAAAGTCAACTTTGGGATTGCTACCCACAGTTGCTACCCTGATCAACTAAAGGACTACAATTCCTAGATTGAAATAATCACAGCTGCAACCACATATTTTCAACTGTTCAAAAATTATTGAAACCACTGTAAGTGGTTTTTAATTCGACTTCTACTCTATAAATTAAGGATTTACACTCGTTACTTAAATGTGAACACAGTAAACAATAATAATTGTAATTATTTTAAATAAATTTGTTGTAATTATTTATCAAAAATTGGATAAGATCGTTTGTTAATTGTTATTGAAAACTGCTTTGTGTTATAAATCAGCCTTAAACTATACTTTACAAATTATTAACACACACACATACACATATTGATTAGCCTTAATCTAAATGTGTGAATACAAAAATAATAGAAAGTAAATAATTGATAAATTCTTAATTTTAAAATAAATTATTTAATTAAAACTTTTTTCACAAAATTTTTATACAAAATTGTCTTTAAAAAAAATCAATTAAAAATAAATTTCATTATTTTTTGGAAAAAATAATTATTTAAGCATGAAAAATAAACAATTATTTATTTGTTGCTCTTTTTATAAAATTGTATTAATTTATTTTTCCAAATATTTTGTTTATTTTTTATAACAAGTAAATATACTATACTTGGCTATGCCGAATTTTTAATACACTTCACCATAAATGTGTGTAAAGAAAAGACGTTATCTTTCGTACATACACACTCACACACAATACGGGAAAACTTGTGATAAATTTTTTTATATTTTTGGCTACAACTTTTTTCAACTGAACCGATTTAGATAATGTTTGGAATGATAATGAAGTACATATAACTTTATATTTTTCTAATTGACACTTTTAGAAAAATTCTTCGCTGGAACTTAGAGATTGCCTCAGATATTAGTCTATATCTTTTGACGTACTTAACAGATTTTGCTTATTTTAAACAGGAAACTTCTCAGGACTATAACAAATACTCAGACTAAATTTAATTCAGCTTTGTCAATGATTGTGGATGTCAGCGTGCTAACTAAACACAGTAAGATGTACAGACAGACAGACAGACAGACAGACGGACATTTCTAAATCGACTCAGATTTTGATTTAATGCAAGAATATATGAGAATTATGGTGTCTGATATCTTCCCTTTTCAGCGTTACAATCGGAATGACAAAGTTAAGGGTACAAAAATTTAAATTTAAAAAAACTTTTATTTTTGTTCTTTTTATTAACTTCACTCCAATTACGGAAATTGTCTTTTGATTTTTCCAAAAAAACATGTGTTTAACTTCCTTTTTTGTTTTTTTTTCTTCCTTTTTGTAGCAAAATAACTTAAATTGTTTCGAAAACTTTGTCTTGTTATTTTAATGAACTTAAAAATGACATTAAAAAAGTTTTGTTACTTCGTTTTTTAGCGTTTTCCCGTGCAATTAATGTTCATTAAAGAAATATTATTATTTCTTGGCAATTTGTCATAAAAATACTTAATTTTAAGTTTGTTTTTTTTTTCTTCTTAAGAATAATGCGTAAAATTTGTTAATGACTATATTTTTCATAATTATTTCCATGTTGCAGGTATGTGTGGTGGCAGGAATGTTAAAAAGGCAGTTATTTGTAAGTATAAATACTTGTGTTAATAGGATTTCTTTGGTATAATTTAAATGAAAATTTGCATTGAAATTATTTTTCAAAAAAAGTTTATATTTTCTTAAGTAATAAATGGCAATTAGGGTTACGTATACTTAATATTTAATTGTTATTGCAATTAAATATTAATTATACGTTTATACGTTTATTTTGGAAATAATTCCATAACTTAAAAACAACTAAATATTTGTTAATGAAATGGACACTCTTAATATGTTTATTACTTGATTTGGAAGAGCACAAGTTCCTAGTGGGACCAGAGGAGGGCCGAATCTCCAAAAATGAACACTTTGGGTACAGAATTAAAAAACGTCAAAATTAAATTTATGATCTGATTAAAAAACATCTTTATCTATTACGTTTAAATATTCTCAAAAATGTCTGTAAAAAATCCTCATATGTTATATTAAATTATACTGCCCTCGTATAATTTGCTTATAAGTGCAATAGATTATTATGAAACTAATATTTATGTAAAATTTATGCATTTTAAAAGGAATTTTGTTTGGAGGATTATATGGGAGTTAGAAAAAATTATGGACCAACCCTCGTATAATTTGCACATCGGTTTTAGCTTATCTTCATTTTATTTGATTTGATTAATGAGTTTAAAAGTGATATTTTTGAGGGGTGATGGTATAGTACCTATGAGAAATAAAGGACCGATCCTCGTATAATTTGGCATACCATTTTTGAATATCATTCGTCTTATTTTCGCAAAATTTGTTTAAAATTTAATAAGCTCAAAACATCATTCCGGGGGCACATTTGTATGGTGGCATATGTGAAATAATGCACCGATCATAATCAATTTCAAAAGGCATCGTCTTTGGGCTAAAATAATAGTACGTGCAAATTTTCATTGGGACATCTTTAAAACTGCAACCTGTACTTTGCGAACAAACTTTATATGGACAACTAGCTGGACAGATTTAGTTTAATTCACTCAAGTAGTGATTCCGGGTCGAATCTAAATTTTCGACATTTTTCTGAGAGTTTAAATTTAAAACATTAATAAAATTGATATGAAAATATTTCTTTGAAATATTTGTATGATAGTTTTATATGAAGTAGTCCATGAATCAGAGAATTAAAAGGATTTCGATTATTCAAATCGGAAAAGACCAAAATTCTAAATTGTATATGTCTTTGACTGATCTTCTTGTCACTATAAATGGGTTGTGGGCAGATTTTTGCTTCGAATACGTTAGAATTTAAATTAAACGCGCTTTCGTAAAATTGGTAAAATTGGTTCCGCTTTCATTAAAAGAGTTTTGATCCATTCTAGATATTGCCACCTTTTTGGGTGAATCACAAAAAGTAGGCATATTTTTATTAAGATTTATAAGAACTAAATTTATACAACATTTCTTTTGTCTCAATTTATGAATGAAGTTTTGCCAAACTATTGAAAAATAAACATAATCGAGGTAATGAGATTTAGAGAAATAACGAATACTTCCCCGAATATATGTGCTTATGCTCTACCTAATCAACTCGAAAACATTAGAGCCTTAACCAACTGGAGTTTCACTAAGTTATCTTTAATGGTTAAAGAGTTACAAGATAATTTCCATAAGAAATCGCTTTGTGCACACTCTGTGAATTAAAATAATCAATATTATCGAGGTTAACAATTTTGGAGGGTCACTGACCACGGCCCTAGCCACATAGGTTCTTTAACTTCTCGAAAACAAGACGAAATAAACTCAGCTTTAATCATAAGATATTTTTATGTAGTTATACGATTATTTCAGAAAAAATCGAATTGGGTACACTGTACGCATTTATTAAAAAATCTACGAAGTTGACTACGCCTGGGACCTCACAGACTCTTCAAAGCTCCTCAGCTTTAGTCATAAGAAATTTCATCAAGATATCTCTAACGATTCAAGAGTTATACGATTATTAAAAAAAAAAGAATATTAAAAAATCACCATAAACAAGACGTCCAACTATGGAGGGCCACTGACTATATTCCTGCTCTTATAGATGCCTATTCTACTCCAACTTAACTCAAAAACACATCAGTCCTTATCATTTATAAATCTAAAAATTCAAAAGTTTCAGTATTTTTTCTTGAAATAATCGATTTGGACACAAAGTGCATTTGCAAAAGCCGGTATATGACAAATCGGCTTTTGGTTCAGGGGCTAAGGGTTCAGTTGCAACTCAAATATGCATACATTTTTTGATCGCAAAAAATGTATGCATATTTTGTCAAAACTTTCAGACTCCAAATAAGTTTCACTTGATATACAATCAATTTCTCAGTTGTTACCAAATTCAAATCAATACAGATTTTTTAGAATCTCTATTTCTTTCTCCTTTGATTCCAAATTTCCTTGAGTGCTTCGTTTTAGAATCCTTTAAAATTAAGTTATCAGATCTTGAATTAATTATTAAATTATTTTTTAGATACGAAAGATTTATATTTAAAGAAAATTGCTCAATCAACATCTGAAGTTTTCTTTAAAGATTTTAGATTATTATAAATACCTTCCTTTTTCCTTTTTCACTTTAACATGAAATCCTTTTTTATGATAATAATCTCTGTCCTGCTAAATATCTGCACTAAAGATAATTTCACTTTCAAATGTCCAACTTTACTTAGAAAAGAAGTAAGAATGTTATATTCGGCTATGCCGAATCTTCAATACCCTCCATCACAAATGCGTGTAAAGAAAATATGTTATAAAATATATAAAAACGTATAAAATATATAAAACCCAGGAACCCATAGTGAGTCATATACTTAGCTATATTTTAAGCTATATCTGCTTTGTTCTTCTGAACCGATTTTGATAATTTTTAGATCGGTAATGAAGTCTATATATTTTGTTGATTTAAAACTGGCAATTTTAAAAAAGTTCTTTCCTTGAATATAGAGGCTGCCTCAGATTTGGGTCTATATTTTGTAATATACTAAATCGATTTTACTGATTTTTAATAGGGAACTTCTCAGGACTATAACAAATACTTAGGCCAAATTTCATTGATCTCTGTCAATTAATGTGGACGTAAGCGTGCAAACAACGAGAGACAGCCAGAGAAACAGGCAGACAGACAGACGGAAAGACAGACGAACAGAGTAAAATCGCTTCGATTTTAATTTGACGCCACAACATTTATACATTATGGAATCTAGGATGATTCTTTCTTAGCGTTACACATGGAATGAAAAAGTTAATATACCCTTTTCACCACTTGTGGTGGTGAAGGGTATAACAAGTAAAACGCTTTATTCTTTTTTACGAAAGTTATCTCCTTGAATATAGAGGTTTCCCCAGATATCAGCATATATCATTTAAAATACTGAACCAGATTTTGCTGAGGAAACTTCTCAATACTTTAACAAATATCCAGGCCCAATTTCATTAAGCTCTGCCAATTATTGTGGATGTGAGCGTGCCAACAACAGACAGACAAACAAACAGACGGACATAGCTAAATCTACTCAGATTTTGTTTTGATGCAGGAATATATTTATATATTATGGTGTCTGAGATAATTCCTTCTTAGCGCTACACATGGAATGACACAGTTAATATGCTCTTTTCACCACTTGTAGTGGTGGAGGGTATAAAATGAAAAGATAATAAAAAATGTTACTTAACCAAAATTTCCCATTTCAATTATATTTGATTTGCCATGATTACAATTATAGACAAAAAAACAAATATTAAACTAATCTCCCAAATGCTGCTATTGCCATTTTTGTGGACTGTAAAATGTTCCTTTTCCTTTTGGCAAAGAAAGAAAAACCTCAGACCTTTTTTTCCCTTGACTACTTAGTGTCAACGTGCAAAAAAAGTCTCGTTAAACTAAATATTTTTGAGAGGAAAGAAAAAAATCTTAAATTTGTATTTTCCCCTAAAAGAAGTGAAATCTTGTTTCGTAAGAAAAATAAACCGAAATAGTGAACATTTCACATTCAAATTACTTCTGCTTTTTAATCTCGTTATTATTATAATAATATTCTACTGCTACTACTTTTGCTACAACGACTACGACTCTATTTGGTGATTATTTCAATGTTTTTTTTGTCAATTTCTTTATTTTTACCCCTTTTTACAAGATTAAAAGATTTTCTGCACAATTTGTAAGGATGTGAAAAAAGAAGGAAATTTTTAGTTGGTTTTTGTGCACATTTTTTCTTTGGTTCTCATAAATAAGATTTTACATATCCCCTCCCACCCCTCTCCTTTTTTGGTTGCTATATTTTTTGATTTGAAATTTGGGAAATAAAATTGAACATTTCTGTTGAAAATGGGAGGGGAGTTTTCAGAAAATATTAACTCCTTAAAGATTTTAAAAAAGGAATCAAAATCCTTTTTGTATTTATTTTAAAAAGAAAACAGATATAAAAATGTTTTAAATGAAATGTCTACATTTGATTGCACGGTGGGCTAAGAGATGCAATTTTGGGAAATTGTAATCGAAAATTTTTCCCATTACAATTTCCCAAAATCGTAGGCTCTAGAAGGATAAATACGTGGGTTCTGAATCTGTTCATCCCTCTTCTTTAGAACGAATGGGTTTATCCATTTACTTAAGGATGAATGTGTTAATTTTTCCACCAAAAGAAGTAATAAATGATAGTTGTGAAAAATTAGTGATCAGCCCTCCTATTTATGTTAAATTTTTGACATTTAAAATGATTTCTTCTCGGGGTTCTATATGGAAACTCAAATTAATTATGGACCGAACATCATACAATTTCGTACATAGATTTCTATTTATATTTGTTGCTAGATTTAAGTCCTTCGAAGTGATATTTGGAAGGGAGCAGTTGTATAGAAACTTTTTGCTGGCAAATCTCTGACAAAAATCTTTTATATTTGAGAACTTTTATGATCTCAAAATTCTATTCCGGGTGAAACATTTGTAAAAGAAAAAATTAAAATTCAAATCTAAATAATTCGAAAAAGAGTGAAATAAAGGTATTATCAGGTGGTAAATAATGGTGAAAAACTTTTGATATTAAGTAAGAAACAAACACATCATACGCGGTTAAAAGATCCTGTAGGTCTGCCAATGAAGTACGTATACATTATGTTAAATATGATTCCGATGCATTCGACCGCTCAAAAGTTACTTATAAAAAATCGATCTTGCTCTACTGTGCAATATATATAATAAGGATCTTGCGAGACACACTTTTACTTTCGATTGTTTAAATAATGTTATAAATGCTTTGATTATTAATCGATTAAATTATATAATATTTTGTTGTGATCTAGCGAAAGACTTTCGTAATTCAAATGTAATATTTAATTGAGATCTTAATTATTTATCGACTGGGGATCGGTACGCCATAACAATTACAAAGTTAATAGATCACATCTTTGAGCTGACCTAACTATATTGTAATCCAGTTGAGAGTCCAGAGGGCAAACTGTATAATATTAATGTTTGATATTAATCTGAAAGCTTCTGAAAAGATTCGTTTCATGATTCGTGATTACTGAAATAAATGTTTACGAAAATATTTAAGAGACATAACGAGTTTTAAGATTAACTTTCTAAGATCGGAAATAATTCTAAAAATACTTTAAAAATTGGAAGAAAAATGTTTTCTCTAAATTAATAACGCTTAAATTATCATAAGAGAAATCCTAATTTGATTTCTAATAACTCAATTTCTGATCACAATTTAGAAACCCCCTTTTACCATTCTCTAAAGATACACTCCTCTGGTATCTTAATGATACAAATTTTCTTCCAAAAGATTTTTCATTTCATCCCTCTGTCGGTTCGTGAGAAAAAGGAATAAAACATGGAATTTAAAGTCTCGTTTAAAACGCATGAATGCATTTTTAGTTACATATTTGTTGTCTTCTCTTCATATTTTTCTACACTACCTGTTCATCATTATTTTCTTTCTTCTTTCTCTCCTCTTTTCTCTTAATTCATGTTATCCTTTTCTCGAAATCAATATATGACATTTTTCATTTTTGTCCTTTTTTTCAAAATATATTTTTCATAAAAAATATTTCGATACTACACCCTACACCACCATAAGTGGTAGAGGTATTATGTGTTTGTGTAAATGTTTGTAAAGGGCAGACAAAAATATTCTTATCACCACTTTTAAGTTTACCTGTTGATTCAGAATCGCTTTCTGAGTCGATTTTAGCATGTCCGTCCGGCTGGTTGGTTGTTCATGTTAAGCTTGTTCGCAAACTACAGGTCGCAGTTTTGAATATATTTTAATGAAATTTGGCCCAAGGACGACGGTTATTGAAACTGGTTGTAATTGATTAATTTTTTTAGTCCATAAAAGTCTAATTTTATTCCAAACGATGTGTTAATCTTACAAGGGTCCTTTTATTAGTTCTCATAGGTCCCACAAAACTACCCTTCTAAATCTAACTTTTAAACTCATAGATCGAATATATAAGTGGGAATTGTAAGCATGTTTAGTGAAATTATGATAAGCAAACCGCCTGTGTGCAAAATAATATGAAAGTCGTTCCATTACTTTTTGTAAATTCCATATAATTCTTCGGAAAAAATCCTTTAGAAACGTATAAATTTCACGAAACCCGTTCATAAATTTTTCGCAGCAGCCGTTTATAACCATCAATGTGGTGTAGGGTATAACATGGTCGGGCTTGACCGACTATAATAATTTTACTTGTTTTTTATCATTATTATTATGTGAACGTGATGAGCCCAGGAAAACGTGTTTCTTTTCTTATTTCTTGTCTTGCATAATTCTAGGCGGAATATACGTTTAAGCAATGAACAGAATATCCTGTTTATGTGAACAGCAAAAATATATATCAGTTATAAATTTATCGCTGTAAACCTTTCTTTTCCTTTGTCTTTACAAAATTTGTCAATTTTGTCTTACTTTCAGTTTATTTTCACTTTCTCTTTTTGTTGTTGTTTTTGTTATTGGCTTAAGGAAAAAGGTTCTTATTCTTCTCTTTTCTGTCTTCATGTATTGATTGGTTTTTTCTCTCATGATTTTCATTTCCTCCTTTCCAGGCTTTTAATAAACAATAATCCTTAATAAAAGCAACCGGGAAAACTTTGTTAATAATTGTCCGTTATGATGAAAGACAAATGAAATGAAATTGTTCACTTCTTTTTTTCCTTCCCCTCATCAGTTCCATGTAGTCTTGTTGGACAATGTTTCTGTGATATTGACACAAATTGAGATATTCGGGGATTATTGAGAAATTGATTTTTTATTTTTGAGAGTTTAAAGCAAACAGATTTTGAAAAGAAAATTCGTTAAGTCACCAGTAGTGAATTTAATTCACAATTCTTAGAAATTTTTCGTAAAGATGAAAAATTGAAAGCTTTACTAGAGGAAGATTGTTGTTAAAGACAAGAACAATTTGCATCATTATTGGAAGTCATTAGAAAATCCATTTACCTATATACAGTGGGGAAGTATAAGTGTTTTTTGGAAGTAAAACTTTGGATCGGTTCGATGTATCAAAATTAAATTTAACATAATGATAGCAGTTGAGTGTTTCGTTATAACCTTCTAAATTTGGACCCAAGGTGATTCATGGGCGGTGTTATAGGGATACAAATTGGGGTGTCTAGGACGTTTTTTATAACCTTCACTGCCATATGTGATTGGGGTATAATGTGTTTGTGCAGATGTTTGTAGTATGCAAAAAATGGTACGACACAGAATCATTTTCTGAGTCGATTTAACAATGTCCTCCCATCCATCCGTCTGTCCGGCTGGCTGTCAATGTAAACATTGTGAATTGTAAACATTGTGTAAATGTAAACATTGTGAATTGTGAATTGTCTTTAGGTCTTTAGGAAATTTTTGAGATGGCTCGATAAAATTTGATATATATAAAACCTTTGGTGTAAGGATGATGCCTATTAATATTGATCATATTCGGTTTTATATTTCAGGTACCTCCCGTACAAAAGTTCCTCTCGGAATGGTGTTCTAAATAAATATAAAGTTCTAAATCAATGAGCCAAATTTGTAAATTATTTCTCATAGGTCCCATGCAAAAATCGATGTATAAGATTATAGGGGATCCCCCAGAAAAAAAATAATTTTAAAACTTTAAGTTTCACATTTAGATATTAGTGTTACATGCATACTCAGGAATAAATGAGAAAATCAAATTATACGAGGGTAGTTAATTAATTTTTCATAACTAGCAATTTGAACCAAGAATTGGAGTAGGGTATTAGTTAGCTGGGTTTAATCCACTATAAATTCTTACTTGCTTATTACTTTATTTTATATTAATCGATTGGTCGGACAGATTTACATGAAATTGAGGAAAATGGTAGCAGAAGATTGTAGCATTGTAACTTCAGAAGTTTGAAGTTCATAGATACTCCATGGACGGAGTTATAAGGATTCGAAGTATGGTAATTTCAGACATCAAAATTTTAAGCATTTTCTCTTTAAAGCCTTTAAACACAGACATTAAAAAATCTGCTGATATATGTCATTCTTCGACGATAAGGAAGGCATTATAGAACGATCCATTTGTACCAAATTTCATCGAGATATCTGCTAAATTGAGACAAAATAACCTTGATGGTTACAGGGACAAATAGGCGTACATCGTTAACTTGACTAAGAAACTGATTTTGGATCGGTCGGCAGTTACATTCTTTTTTTCTGAGCGTTACATTTGCTACTCAAATAACCTATAATAAGGCTGAACCTCTTTTATAAGAAACATTAAGTGTGCACTAAACCAAATGTCGTAGGTTATATTAACGAAAATTTTTCATAGAATTTTAATGAAACATAGGCGTTGTTAAGAAGATTTTTATTCTAATTAACATAATTTTTCTTCAAATTGAAGAAATTTCTACAAATATACGAAAAAAGTAATCAAAAAAGATTTTTGATTAAGTTGAAGAAAATGTCGATATAAAATTAACGAAAAATATGTTATATCAACAGATATTTATTATAAGTAAAATAATTCACAGATTTATTCAATTTTACTTATGAAAACGAAGTTAATTAGAATAAAATTTTTGTTTTGTTTAAATATTTTTTTCGTCAAATAACTTTGTATATTTTCTTTGTCATATCAATTCATGAAAGTTCAAATGAAAGATCATCTGATCAACAAACTTGTAAGTAACTTTCCATCAGAAATGCAAGCCGATCGGCTCACCATTGTCCTTTGACTTTGCACTATTTTCAGTTGTCTATTGCGTTTTCTGTACTATTTAATTATTATCTAAAACGAGCTTTTACCCGGTCCTCAGTCTTAGATCTTCAAAAGAAATTCCACAAATCGCTGTGTTTAAAAAAATACATTTAGGAGCAAATTTTCGCTGTAGTAAATCTATAGATAACTTGTCTAGTAAAACAATTACTTGAGGAAGTCATTGAGACTAAATTTGAAAATTCTTGCTGTTACAGTTCTTGTATGTTCCATACACAATATTTGCTTTGTATGAGGAGTAATTCTTCTCTTGATCCTTAGTATTTTATGTATTAATTTATTACAAAAATTTACCGAAATTTTTTCCTCTATTCAACTAAAATTTCGTAAATTTGACTTAAACATGGTATTTAAATCGAATAATATTCATCAATATAAAGAAATTATTGTTATCAATTTTAATAACGTATTATTCAAATTTTATTTACATTTTTATTAACAATTTTTTCGTCAATATGAATAATTTACGTAAAGTTAACGAAAATTTTCATTAATATGAATAAAGTTTTCGTTGACTGATGTATAACCTACATTTCTTCAATTCTGCAATCTTTTTCGTTATATTTACTACCTTTTATGGTTTAGTGTAATTTCAAAATTTTACGAAGAACTTAAAATTTCGAATTTTCGCTTTTTGGACAAAAACTTTAATTAAATCAAAACGAGTAGTGGTATTATTTTAAATTTCTTTAAGATGTGAATAAAAAATAACACTTTTACTACTAATGTGATTATAATACTTTTTGGATGTTAGGGAATCTGGCATATTTTCTCTAAATGTTTATTGAGCTCTCTAACATAAAAAACAAAAGAAAAAATTGTGAGGAATTTATTTGACTTTTGAAAAATCAATATATCTGAATATGATCCCTATACTTTCCCAAATCATCCCGAAAAGACACCAGTTCTTACCACGGGGAATGTCATTAAGATATCTCTAATGAATTAAAAGTTATGGAATTATTTCCAAAAAATCGATTTATAAACTCTATGCCTAGTTCAGCAGAATATTAATATCTGAAAATGGACCAAAATTTCATTTTAGCCTTTGTCAAGTGATTATGTTTTTTTCTTTTAGAAAATCGTGTAAATTTTTTTAATTAAATCGAGAAAAAAAATTTGTCGATTTTTTAAGAAAAATCAGTACCCAAGTTGAGTAATTTTGAAGGTTTACTAGCTGTTTCCTGAGCCAACTAAGATCTTAAGCTTGTTCAAATTAATTAGAAAACACTTCGAAAATAACTCTGTGAAATTTTATTAATACATATAAAATAAGATGTGTAAGATACATACAAAAGTTCCTCCCGGAATGGTGTTCTAAGGTCGTAAAAGTTTTAAATATAAAGAGATTTTAACGAATTTTGGCACTAGTAAATCTCATAAAATTCTAAAACAATAAGCCAAATTTGTAAATTATTTCTCATAGGTCCCATGTAAACCCCCTTACAATACAAGCAAAAATCGTTGTGCAAGATTATAGGGGATCCCCACAGAAAAAAATAATTTTAAAACTTTAAGTTTCACATAAAGATGTTAGTGTTACATGCATACTCAGGAATAAATGAGAAAATCAAATTATACGAGGGTAGTTAATTAATTTTTCATAACTAGCAATTTTAACCAAGAATTGGAGTAGGGTATTAGTTAGCTGGGTTTAATCCACTATAAATTCTTACTTGTGTATGTATGTATGTATGTATGTATGTATGTATGTATGTATGTATGTATGTATGTATGTATGTATGTATGTATATATGTATGTATGTATATAATGTATAAACTCTAAAACGGTTGGCTCAATTCTGATGAAACTTTCACAGAATGATTCAAATATTCCTGTAAGTAGGAGGAGGTACCTCCCATAAAAAATATTCATAATCGAATATCTAAAGAACTATGAAAGCGAAAGTTCCCAAATTTGGTAGCAAATACTTTCTCAAAGAACTGCTTTATTGATCAAAACACAAAATGGATAAGAATGTGGGGAAGGGTATACCCCATACAAAGCAAACATTGATTATCGATTTTCTAAGGAACTATAGTTGAGAGAGAGCTCCCAATTTTGGCCCTAAACAATATATCCAAGAACTTCTTTACTGAACAAAATGAAGGACTGATAGCATTGGGGAATGCTGAATTAATGAATGTATAAAAAACTATGGCTGAAAAAATATAGGACGAATGAAATCAGGGGGAGAGTAACCTTGCAATTTTAATCGTATGAGAAAACAGCACTTATGTTTGCGTAGGGTCAGGAACGCGATAAATTACTAAATTTAAAGTTATAGAATTACATCCAAAAAAGCTTAATGTTATATAATGAAATATTTAGAGTGGTAAAAAAGAGAAGTGTTTTATGTGTTTGAATTTTTATTTCCTGTTGTCATAAAGCTTCCTTTCAGTTAACTTATTATTTGTTATTATATTCATAATGTATGGAATATATTTTTTCACCTGACCAATACTATTATAAATATACTTTCTTCTTAAAATATCATTGTTCTTATTTATTATAAACCGTTAAGTAATAAATAATTTTGGTATTTTCATAGGAAACAACTTAAATATGTAAATAATATTGAAATTTCTTGTTTTAGTCTTAAATAACATTAACTTTTAATAAAATCATGTATTCCACCAAATGTCCCTAAAATTGGGGACACTTTCGGAATAAAAACTATTTTCTCGTAACTTAGTTTTTTTTTAATGGAATTTAAATATTAAATTGAAAAGGTAAATTAATCCTTTCTTTGAGAACAGGAGATTATAAACTTCTAAAGGTTAATTTCATAGACAAAAAATGTTCTTTTTGAAATCGCAGCATAATGATAATTATATTTCCTTTTTTTCCTGTTAAGGCAAAAAAACCCTTATTTGACCTCATTGTTTAGTGAAGAAAATTTATTTGACTTTAGTTATCTGTTTGTCATGGCAATAAATCACATGTTCTTTGATACAGATTGTTTCCCCATTCATTCTCCTTCCCAAAAACCCACAGCCTTTAATGCCTTTTCTGCTACACCCACCATAAGAATTTCTGCAAATTCGTGATAATATTTGTGTATTCGTGATGGTAAATGTAGAATGAAGTACAAAAATGAAATTATGCCCATTTTTAGTGTCTTCTGTTGCACAGTGGTGACAAAGTGCTTTTTGGAAAATAATTCTATAATTTTGGAGTTATTGGACATTCCTGAGGTAATTCCATACTAATTTGGAGCAGCACAACCAGACCCACTAAGTTAAAGAACAAGTAAAAATGTTATAGTCTATAAAGCTCAACTATGTAATACCCTACCACGCATTTTTGATTTTAAATGACAGCTATAGCATACGTTTGAACGATCCTCGTATAAATTGCTTAAGTATGGAATATTGTGGTATGAACTTTGATGTGATATTTTTGTGTTTGCATAGGACGATCTTCTGGGTAGTTAGAAAAAATAAACCCACCCTCGTATAATTTCGCATACCAGTTTCTGCTTATATTTATCTTAATTTTAAATGTGTATGTGTCATTTATGCGTTTCAAAGTAAATTTTAGAAGGTGCGTTATATGGGGTCTATGAAAAAGGTCGTTTAAGAATATCATTAGACTTATCTTTTCAAAAAATCTTGTTATATTTAGGAATCTTTTGGGGGCCAAAAACCCCTTTCCGGGGGACATTTGTATGGGCCCGATTATAACAAATTTTAGCAGTCATCGTTTTTGGCCCAAAATAATATCACCTGCCAAATTTCGTTAAGATAACTTCAAAACTGCACCCTTCACTTTGCGAACATGCTTTACACGGACCGCCAGCCGGACAGACGAACGTGGTTGAACCGACTCAGAACGATATATTTAAGAATGGCAGTTGACAAATTATTTCTGCCCGTTACAAACATCTGTTCAAATGCAACTTTTAAATATGGATAGTGTGCTCGTTTCAACGGATGGTACCAAGTTTGGGTTAATTTCTAATTGATTGATATACCATTGGAAAGGTAATTAATTGGAAAATTGTTATATCTACATAATGAAATATTCTGTAATATTTCTTTTTCAAAAAACCTAAAATGTTTTTTTTTCGGGAAAAATTTTTCTGTATTTGATCTCACATATTTTCTCTGTTAAAACTAAGATATGAGTGTAATAAGCGTAAACATGTCTGTAATACAGGACTGTAAAGGGATTCCCACTTTTTGACCCCAAAACACCCAAAAATCTTATTCAATAAAAACTCGTTACGAAATTACCTCTTTTAGAGAATTAGTCCTAATGATATTTTTTAAGACGCTCGGTCCATTCCAGATTTTTGAGTTTATACCAAACATATGAAGATGTTACTTTCTGATGGGGGAAATTTATTTTCCTTTAAAATCTGAAAGAATTCTCAGTGTAAAAATATGTAAAGAAAAATCGAGGGCGTTGGGTTTTTCTTTACTGATTTTTTAAAAAGAAAAACGTTTCCACATTTTACTTTCCATTTTTCGCAAAATTACTATTTCAGTCTAATATAACTTTTTTTGGATCGGTATATATGTATGATTCTTGAGCACGAATGTTTAGAATTTTGTTCAGAATCCAGCCATAATTTTAGAATCTTTTTTGGACCCAAACTGAGCCCACCAAGTTGAAAAAACTAAAATGTATCATATATGAAAATTGGTGTCAAGAATAAAGTTTCCTTTAAATAATAAGAAATGAGACCGCATAAATCCAAAAAAGCTATAAAAATACTGTAAAAAAAATTCAGATAAGATAACTTTTATCGGATCCATGTAGATTGGTGATTTTTGAACATAAAATTCTAAGAAATTTGTTGAGAATCCAGCCATAATTATAGAAATTTTGACACAAATTAAGCCAGATAAATGGGCCAAAATTTGAGTATAAAAGTAAAAAATTTTAGTATCTCTTAAACTATAATAGATATTTCCCAAATGTGGTAATACTTCTGCCTTTTAATACAGAATCTAAAGAATATCTTAAAAAACATTCGTGATGGAATTTAACTCATTTAGTTGAGAAAAGTATTTCAAGTCTGAAAAAGAGTCAAAATATTAGTTTCAATTCAATATCTCTTTAACTGTAAGAGATATCTAACAAACGTGTGGATATTTCAGTTAAGAATTATGGGAGTTTTTAATTATAAATATTTTTAGGTTCAAATCCCCAAAAAAAATGTTGAAATTTTTTTTATACAAAAGTCCTACCCGAGATGACTACTTTTAAAGGTCCACCCTTTATCCCCTGGACGCTCTAGGAACATGTGCTCCTTCAAACTTACTAAAAAACACCTCAAGAATGCTCTTGTAAAATTTCATAAAAAATAGTTTTTTAGTTCCAACGTTACAAAATTAAAGGCAAAAACTTATTTAGAAATCACTGTGTTTTGTTAGTTATTGTCCTTTTCAGATTGTGTAGATGTTGGCAGGAATAGGACATTATTATTCTTTTTTATTTTTTTTTTGGAAATCCGATACGATTTGCTAGTTTACTTGAGAACCCAGTTACTTGCATTTTAACAAAAAAAACGACAATTTTAGTTTGTCCTGCTTTTTGTCTCATTTTCCTCCTTTTATTCTCATTTCTTCCAGTTTTTTTTTGCATTTTATTGGTTTTGCTAGATTTTTATTCTTGTTTCTTTCATTCTGCACTTATTCTCTAATTTGTTGTTGTTTTTCTAAGAGCGGTAGGCAAACGTACACACAAAAAGAAAATAAGTTTATTATAAATAAAATTTATATCTTCCTTGAACGGTATCTTAACTAGGAAAGAGCAGAATATGAAGAAATAGACTATAAAAAGCAAAATCTTATTAACAAAAAAAGGAGTTTCTTTAAAAGGAGGACTCATGAGGAGTGAGAAAAAGGGAGTGTATTTAATGTTATATTTATTGCTGAAACATAAGTTGAAGAATTAAAATGAAATTATTGAAAATCACTGAAATTATGGAAGGAGCATTAGAAAACCATAAAAACAATAATGACACGAGTTTGTAATATAAAACTTAAACTGTTGACTTATTTCAGCTGTACGAGTCGGGTATATGAAAGTTATTAAGTCATCAATGGGCCTGAAAATAAGGAAGTAATTTGTGACAGTTTGAGGTTTGGGAGAGAGAGAGAGGGAGGGAGGAAGTAATAAAATATTATTTTTCTTTTATATGTAAAATAATTATTGAAATGAAATACTTTTGACTGCTGACAGTCGTTAACTATAATTATTTTTATTGTAATCGATAATAATTGCATTAAATCTATTTAGTTACTTTAATTAAATGAGAAATTGTGATTGATTTGATTGGATTTTTATTTTTTAATTTCTTTGTTTTTGCTTTCTTTATAAAAGAGCTATAATCGGTCAGGTCTTATTACATTTTATAAAAGCTATGTAGCTTATTTGTATACCCTACACCAGCATAGGTGGTTGGGGTATTATGACGTTTTTGCATATGTTTTTAACGGGCAGAAAAAAATTGTCCTACAGTAACTTTTAAGTATAACGCTCGACTCAGAATCATTTCTGAGACGATGCCTACTAAAATTGGTTATGATCGGTTCATTATTTCTTATAGGCCTCATACAAATGTCCCCCCGGAATAGATTTTTAGTCCATAAAATACTAAACTATTCTTTTCTAATTTTCCAGAAATAATCTTATTATATTATAAAACGATGTGCCAAATCATACGAGGATCAGTCCATTATTTCTCATAGGTCCCACACTAACACCCTTCCAAATATGATTTTGAAACTCAAAAATCGTATATAAACGTGGGTAGTTAAGTTAAATTAAGATAAATATAAGCAAAAACCGCTGTGCGAAATTATACGAGGTTCGGTCCATAATTTTTTCCAACTCCAATTAACCAGCCAGAAAAAAATGCTTAAAAATGCATAAATATCATGTTATAATTAGTATGATAATAATCTATTAAATAAGAAAAGCAAATTATACGAGGGCCGTTCCAAAATTTTTTCGTAGCAGACATTTGCAAACAACGATGTTGTATGGGGTGTGACGTAGCCTAAATTTGAGTTTTCTTATCTTGGCAGATCTGATATTCTCTTTCCATTACTTATGTCTCTTGGTGGTAAATCGTTCTGGCAGAGCCTTGAAAAGATCTGCAAATATGTAAGACGTCTCGCAAGCAGATTCCAATGAGTCCTTATCGTTAATAAATCAAGTTTCAATGTATATTGGAGTTTCTAATATTCCTTAGATCAACGGTTAAAGTCTGTAGAACTTTAGATTATGCCCTCTATATAATATCAATATTCGTTCTGCAAGCTGTTCCCCATAATTGGATACCTTATGTCCACATTGGTTTAAAAACAAATTTTTTACTGTCAAGGCTTCATTTTGATTGAAGGTTAATCAACTAATAAATTCTAGAGGCTTTTAACATTGAATATATAGAAACTTATTTTATATTTGACAGCCCCATGTAAATCGCCTAACCAAATGAATATTGTGGTATGTAACATTATCACCCTGAAGGATACTTCTCTAAAAGTAAAGAATTTTTTATATCTTTTTAATTCTTTAACCATATTTCCGAGCGTCTCAAATAGTTGTCCAGAGTCCTGAGATACTAAATAATTAAAAAATGTTCACATTTTCAAATCATTGCATAAGTGCAAGTCCGACTTTTGTATTAAGTAAAGAGAGATGAAGAACATCAATTATTATATTACTGTTCAAAAGTTCTTGTCATTTAAGTACTGTAAAAATTTTCTTCAAATATCACTTTGAAAAGGGGGGGGTTCTATTCTTATATAATTTAGTACATTTTTTAGGAATATAAACCGACTTATTTCCTTAAAATAAACTTATACTTAGGACAGCCAGGTGGACGGTCAGACAGACAGACAGAATTCGGTAAATCGACTCCAAAAGGGATTCTGTGTCTGCGAACATGGTGGTGGTACAGATTTTTTTGCCTGTTACAATATTTGATTAAACGCATCATATCCCAAACACAAATGCTTTATATGCCATGAGGCCCTCTACCTTCAATTTATAGGGGACCCGATTTCCTAGATATTGAATATATTCCACTGCTTCTGAAATTGTTGTATAAGTTACGATGATAATGAAAATTGTCGATCTTCTGCTTGTCACATCCAAAATAGAAAGCATTTTCAAAAGAGCTCGCAACACATCCGATAGGAAAGCAACCCATTTAGCTCAGTGGTAGGACTAAGTACGAAAATTTATAGCTCTTGCAAGTTAAGAAACGTGATGGTTCAAACAGTTCCTAACAGGTTAAAAATTTAGCGACAACAAAAAAATATGTTCTTGCTGCATAACAAACAACGAAACGTTTGTTCTGGCAGAGATGTCGCAACTTCCAGGTCAAAAATTTTATGTTGCTGAGGCTCGAGAAAATGTTAAAGCCCAAAAACAGTCAAAATTTCCTAAAAAGTTATTGGTATGGCAAACAACATGCGGTAACAGCAAAAGAAATTAATCATTTGTTGCAACGGGCTTCATAGATACCGACTTTTTTTGTAAATTGTAATATATTATTATTTATATGAATGATTACAATTTTTCAATCTCACTCCTGAATATGCTTCTTTTTATTTTAATACCTGAGACATTTTTCCGAATAAATTGATAAGGATGTAATTAAAAGAATAAAATTAATGTCACTGGCACGTTAAAATACAAAAATAAAGTGTTTTAAATATTTCGCTAATAAAGTCCTTTTTCTTTCATTTTTTTAAGCTCCCAATGTCTTATTTAATTTCTTTTCCAATTAAAGAAGGAAAATTTTCAAAGATAATTTTAATAAAATTTCTTGTTTCCATTAAATTCCCTGAAGGGATTTTTATTTCAATTCTTCCTCCAGAAAAAAATGTGTTTCAATTTTTACAATTCATCACCTTTAAAGACTTAAAAATGAACAAGTTTTTCTTCTAAATAAAAAAAATATATAAAAAACAAATAGGATTGTTGTATTCGGCTGTGCCGAATTTCAAGTACCCTACACCGCTATTACATATTCTGATTACGGAAAAAGATCTTTGTGAAAACTACAATGAAATGTGGTAAAATATTCCTTAACTTATCTTTACCAAGATGAAGATTTTAATGACCGACTTTATTAAAAAAATAATGTTAAAGGAAGAATTTTCTCTACATGAAAGTCAATATTCAAGAAATTAGATACGAATATTGAAGTCGTCTGAATTTCGATCTTTTAAGCCTAAAACATATTCCGGGAAGTGGGATTATAAAGGTGTTACAACCAAATATAGTTTTATAACTGTCAAACTAGATTCATTTATTAAAGACAGTTTTAAAAAAATGAATAAAATTTTAACCCTTTTCTGGAAAGAAGCCTTAACTGAGAACTAAATCAATATATGGCCCGATATTTACCAATAATATGTAATTAAGATTAGATTAGATCAATAATTGTCCCGAATTTCAATAGAATTGTTTCAAGTTTAGAGGTCATATATGTTTAAAGCTTATTTCGGGAACGAGACTTCGATAGCAGCTGTAGCAAAATATGGACCAATATTCGTAGACGAATTACTACATATTCATTACAGTTAGAAACATAATCGTTACAATTTTAAGTTTAATACGTTCATAATTATAAGAGGTTTATGAGTCAAAACCTGTTTTCCGGGAAGTGGCGTTATATGGGAGTTAGAAAAAGAATTGGGCTAAATTTCAATAGAATTTGTCTTTATTTACTATATTTTTTAGCTCAAAAGTGTTTTTCTTGGAGAAGCCTTATATGGTAGCTTCAGCAAAAATATGAACCGATATATATTCTAGACAGTTAGAAAATAACTGGGCGAAATTTCAATATAGTTTGTCTTTCCTTATTACATTTATAAGCTCAAAACTCTTTTCCTGGAAGGTGCCTTTTATGGGAGCTTCAGCAAAAATATGAATCGAGATTGTTTAAATTGATAATATATATTAAAGGTTGTTAGAGAAATCATTGTGCCAAATTTCAATGTAATTTGTCTTTATTTGATAGTTTCATTAGCTCAAACCCGTTTTCCGGGAAGGATCATTATATAGGTGCTAGTAAAATATGGATCGATATTAATAAAACTAAGAAAATATATTGAGAACGATTAGAAAATTAATTTTGTTAAATTTCAATGGACTCGGTACATATTTTATGAGCTATAAACCAAGTTCCGGGAAAGAACTTTATATGAAAGCTCGATCAAATAATGACAACAACACAGTCATTTGTTTATTTTGATTTATTATTATGTCAAAATAAATATATAACGCAAATTTCAGAAAATTATCTTCCAAATTGCGACCCATACATACATGCATACATACATACATACATACATACATACATACATACATACAGTCTTTGTGGTGTATCAAAATTCTTAATATTTCAGCCAATAACTTTTTTCTCTTGAATCCATTTTGATGACTTTTTTCCACGATGATGAAATACACATAACTCTATGTTTGGTTTCTATATCAGTTATCTTATGTTGAAAAAACTATAAATGTTGTCTCAGATATCGAACTATAAATTGCTTGAAAATGGACCGATATGGCTGGTATTACATAAGAAACTGCTTAGAGCATTAACAAAAGCGTGAAAATGTTTCTAACAGACAGAAGGAAAGATATACATAGATAAATCGTCTCAGATGTTGATTTGATGCAAAAATATATATAAATTTTAAGAGGTCTGAGATGATACCTTCTTGGCGTTACACGCGGAATGTTAAAGTTATTATACCATCTTCAACACTTGTGGTGGTGAAGAGTATAAAAATTAAGAAAAAAAACTCTTCTTAATAACTTGTTTTTGGTAGCGGATTTAAATTAGAATCTCTTTTGGTTGTATTCTGTTGTTATTCTGTGATTCTGCCACAAATTGGTGTTGTTGTTTTTTGTTTGTTTTTTTTTTTTCAACAAGAGATTTTATGTCCTTTAATTTCTTAAGAATTTTTCTCCATTTTTCATTTAATGGTGTACATTAATATCATTATGTTAAAATGTCCATTTACTAAAGTGATTAGGGTATTCTTTAGTATTCTCTTTTATTTTTCTGTTTTTTTCTTTATCTCTTCTTTTTCTTTTAGTGACTTTTTTGTTGATATTTTAGTGATTTTTTTGGTTTTTCATTTACGTTTTAGCAACTCATTTGTCTCTACATTTAATTAGGTTTTCTAAATGATTTTTGTGTTTCAAACAAATCGTTAATTTGTTTTTTCTCTTCTTTTTATACCCTACACCACCATAGGTGGTTGGGGTATAAGGCGCCCAAAAAAATATTGCTACATCACTTTTAAGTTTATCGTTCAATTCAGTCTCACTTTTTGAGTTGATTTAACGAAGTCATTCCGTCCGTCGGGCTGGCTTACTGTCCATGTAAACATTTAGAACAAAATGCAGGTCGCAATTTTAAAGTTATGTTGATGAAACTTGGCACGTATCATCATTTTAGCCTATTGAAATTGGATGGATTTATTATCTCACTTAGCCCCATAGAAATGTTCCTCCTTGAATGCATTTAAAGTCATAAAAGTCCTGAATATAAAGCGATTTTAACACAAAGGTGGCACATATAAGTCTAATACTATTCTTAAATAATGTGGCAAACTATACGCGGATCGGACCATTATTTTTATAGGTTCCATATATCCCCCCTTAAAAATTTTACTTTTTAGGGCTAAAATCTTACATAAACGTTGGTTTTGTGATAAGAATTGGTCAGGTTAAGATAAATATGAGCAAAAATCTATGCATGAAATTATACGTGGGTCGGTCCATATTACTCCCCTAAGAAAAGTCCTTATAAAGCGCACAGAACCTACATATATATTTGTACCATAATTAACTGCACTCTTAAGCAGAAATTAAAAAATATAATTATACGAGGGTCGATCATTAATTTATGATATCTACCAAATATAACTTGCAATATGGTGTAGTATTGACCGACTATAGCTTTAACTTGTTTTTTTTCTTTTTCTTTTTTCTTTCTTCTTGATTAAAGTAGATGAAAAGAAGCAAAAATGTTATAGTCGGTCAAACCCGACTATGTAATAGCCTACACCACATTGTTGGTTATAAATGACGGCTACGAAATATTTATCAACGGCCCTCGTAAAATTTGCTTTTCATAATTATGTTTATTTGCGCAATAAATTACCAATATTTACGTAAAATTAAAGCGTTTTAAAAGATTTTTTTCTGGAGGGTTTTATGGAAGTTGGAAAAAAATTGTGAACCGACTCTCGCATAATTTCGTATAGCGGTTTTGGTTTCTTTTAATTTGACTAATTGATTCATGTATATCGATCGATTCATGAGCTTGAAAGTGATATTTGGAAAGGTGGTTACAGGGAACTTATGAGAAATAATATGCCGATCCTCGTATAGACTTATTTTTGCAAAATTTGGATAAAATCGTTTTTTATTTAGGAATTTTATGTACTATAGACCTCATACTGGGGTGGATATGTATGGTTCCTTTATAAAATAATATACCGATCATGATTAAGTTTTATCAGCATCGTCCTTAAGCCAAAATTATTGTACGCGCCAAATATTATGAAGATATCTTGAAAAATGCGACCTGTACGGAAGGACGGACATACTTAAATCGACTCAGGAAGTTGAACGGACATGCTTAAATCGACTTAGGAATTGCTTCTGAGCCGAACGTTATACATTAAACTGACAATAGAACTATTTTTTCCACCCGTTACAAACATCTGCATAAACACATAATACTTCCACCACTTAAGATGGTGTAGGGAATAAAAAGTAGGAGTAAGAGCTTTTTAAAAGCTTTAATACATTTTCAGAATGAATTGATAGTGATAGTTCAAATACAGCAAAAAAACTGTTGAAAAACAGTTCAAAAAAATGTTGTTAATTGGTAAGAACTCTAATTGGTGAGGAATTAAATACACGTTGTACCTTAATTTAAGTAATTTGTTTGTGCAAAAGTTGTTTCATTTTTTTTTGGGAGAAGTAATTTTGAATAATAAAATAAGGAAAATTTTCATTAAAAAATTTATTTAGAATTAAAATGTAAAAGAAGTTAAATTCTGTTTAAAAAAATTTTATTGAAATATTTCAATTACCCTGCAGCGATTGGTCAAGGAAAGACATCATTCCTAATTGATATCTGAAAAAATCTGCGAAGACTGTGGCACAATTTTCCACATAAAACAGGAAAAAATTTATGGTCAGTCCAGCCCGACTATGTAATACCCTACAGCATAATTTTGGTTGTAAATGATTTATGAATGATCCTCGTACAATTTCCTTTTCTGATTTCTGAGTAAGTGAGAAATACATTATTATACTGAGATTTATGTGAAATTTATGCGTTTGAAAAGGGTCTTATATCGGAGTTAGAAGAAATGATGGACCGATCCTCGTATAAATTCGAACATGGATTTTAGATATTCTAATTTCACAACTTTTTAATACAAAACCAACGTATATGGTCGATTTATTTGTGATATTCGGAAGGGGACCGACCCTCGCAATATTTAGCAGATAGATTTTGTATACTATAGGACTTATTTTTGTTGAATTCTGTTGAAAACGCTTTATATTTAGGTCTTTTATGTCCTAAAAACCAAATTTCGGGAGGACATTTGTATGGGAGCTTCCTGAAATATTGGACCCACTATGACCAATTTCAATTGGCTTCGTTCCCGAGTTAAAACAATAATATTCAAAGACGTTTAGAGTGTTTACAACGTTATCATGGACAGCCAGCCGGACAGACAGATAGGCAGACAGATAAACAGACAGACAGATGAACGGGCATCTTAAAATCGACTCAGAAAGAGATTCTAAGTCGAATAGTATACTTAAAAGTGGGTATAACACCATTTTTCCTGTATATTGCAAACATCTGTACAAACGCATTATACGCCAAACAGAGAGGAACAAAGAAGTGTGTAAAAATAGGTCCATACAAAACTATGGACCGACTCTCATAGATTTTGATTTTAAGATTTGTGCTTGTATAACACAAATATGTCAAAATATTTTCATAATTTTCACTAATAAGAGATATTTATGTCATTTCAAAAGATATACGAAAGCGGGGGGTTATATGAGAACCATTTACAGTTATTAAGCGATTTTCTTAAAGTATTAAAAGATTCGTTCTTGATACAAAATGATACAAAACAAATAACATCAAGATTCATCTAAAATTGCGAAAATGTTCACAGAATTTAGTTTTATCGACTCAGAAAATTATTCTGTATCAATCGGTATATTAAAATGTGGGTGTACGCCTATTTTTTGATATGTTATAAATATCAGAAAATCATGGTGTTCTAGGGTATATTGAAGGGAAAATAAATTTATAACTTCCAAATGGTTATAGGTTAACTTCCTCCTCATCATCCTAAAATTTCCCTTTTTGGTGAAATGGATCTAGATGATCTTAAATGCGCTGAATCAAAGAGTCTTACACGATCTAGATAATTTAAGTAGCAATCGATTTGAAGGATTTTTATATGAGTAATTTTATCAGTTCCATTATATTATTTGAGAAAATATATTTTGAATGGGATCAGTGGTGAAAGCCTATCTCGACACAGTAGATCCTTGTCTAAAGTGTCAAAGAAAAAATGTAGTATAACTTTAAAGATCAGGAACACAATCCTAGATGAAGGATTTAAAATTATTATTACAACCTACACGAGAAGGTTGTTATTAAAATCGATTCCGATAGCAAGGGAATTAGGTCCAACATAAATTGAGTACGACTAAATAATACCCTACACCACATTGTTGGCTGTCATAATTGCTAGGTAAATTTTGTTAATGGCCCTCGTTAAATTTATGTGAAATTTATGCATTTTAAACAGATTAGGAAATTATTCGATCCTCGAATAATTTCGTTCACCTGCTTTTGCTTTTAATTATCTTAATTTCACAAAATATTTTTACAACACCCTCGTATTTGTGAGATTTGGAAGGGTGTCGCATTGGACCTTTGAGAAATTATGGAATATTCCTCGTACAATCACACATCGTATTAGAGCACTTAGTTTCGCAAAATCACAGGCACCATACAAATGTTCCCCCATTCCGGGGGAACAATTGTATGATGCCTGTGAGATATAAGATCGTCCTTGGTTTTCAAAACTGCGACCTGTACTCTGTGAACAAGATTAATGTGGACAGCCGTGATTTAAGCAATATTTTCTGCACAAAACGCATAAGATCCCAAGCACCAGCGGTGGTGTAGGCGAAATTAAGTCATAGTACATCAGAACCTCTTTGAAGATGTACACGATTGACCGCAATTCCAAGCCAAAAAGTCATCGTTCTACTGGCAGTAGCAAAATCGTAAATATTTTTCAAAAAATTGCGTGACATTTTTTAGGTTTCTATCGGAAGAGTTAACAATCACAAATATTTCATATCCGTTATTTTTTCTTGGTTGAATACACTCAAACTAACTCGTTATCCTGTTTTAAAATAAAAGACATGTTTATTTTCAAATTTCATTTCTCATATAAATAAGATTAGAAGAAATAACAACAAAAAGAAGGATCCTCTAACCAAATTAACTAAGTGTAAGTAACTGCGTGTGCTATTGTTTATGTATTTATACGTTTTTAGCTTCTCTCTTCGTATGTGTGTATGCGTGCTTAACAATCAGTAACAAACTTAACAAGGATATGAACAAGTTGAATGCGTGTAAAATAATAGTTAAGTTTTAAAAGGAAGAAAAAATAATAAAAAGTAAAATGAATGGATTTTAGTGTAAAAAGCCAATTTGTGTTAAAATCCATAAATTTTCCGGGTTACACAAATATTTTTGTAAAATATTTACAACAAAGATTCTTATCTTATTGTTGTGTTTTTTGTTTTGTTTTGTTTTTTACTCTTTACCAACGAATATAATGAAGAGGGTATGTTAACTTTGTCATTCCGTGTGTAACGCTAAGAAGGAATCATCTCATCTGTCTGTCCATCTATTGTTGGTACGCTTCTAACTACAATAATTGACAAAGCTCAATGAAATCTTGCCTAAGTATTTGTTAAAGTCCTGAGAAGTTTCCTATTTAAAACCAGGAAAATCAGTTTAGACCGATATCTGAGACAATCCAATCAGACCTCCAGCAAAATCGGCACGCAGAGCTCATTGAAACCCGTCCGGAGTATATATTATAGTCCTGAGAAGTTTCCTATTTAAAACCAGGAAAATCAGTTTAAAACCGATATCTGAGGAAACGTCATAACTGACAAAACTCCAGCAAAATCGGCACGCTCACATTTACAATAATTAACAGAGCTCATTGAAACCCGGCCGGAGTATTTGTTATAGTCCTAAGAAGTTTTATATTTAAAATCAAAAAAATCGGTTCAGTATTTTAAAATATATAGACCGATATCTGAGGCAACCTAATTTTTGAAAGACCTCAATTAAATCTGGTCTGAGTAATTATTATTGTCCTGAGAAGTTTCCTGGTTCAGTATATTAAAATATATAGACCGATATCTTAGCATTCTTATAATTGACAGAGCTTAATGAAATCTGGCCTGAGTAGTTATTATAGTCCCGAGAAGTTTCCTATATAAAACTACCAAAATCGTTTCATCATAAACCGATATCTGTGGCAGCCTCTATCTTCAAGCAAAAAAAGCTTTCGAAAATTGTCAATTATTAATCAACAATTAGAATGAATTTTGCCATGATATTAAGCTTTATGTACTTCACTACCCTTCCAAAAATTATCAAAATCGGTTCAGTAGAAAAAGTTATAGACAAATATCACGTATTTTATGACTCTTTAGTGCATCGTGTTTTATTTGAGAAAAACTTATATGTATTTTATACATCTGTGAGTGTATGTGTGCACAAAATATTATTTATTGACTTCACACGCATATGTGGTGAAGGGTATTGGAGATTCGGCACAGCCGAATATAACATTCTCACTTGTTAAATCTTTATTTTCTCCATCTTCTTCTCTGTTGTTCATCATGTGATTAAAATAAAAATAATTCTAAAATTCACACACACACATATAAAGATTTTTCTTTAAGAGAGGAAAAACAACAAGTATTTTGCTATAAAAGATTATAATGAAAAATAAGTTAAGAGAAGGAAAAAATGGGAAAGTTGTTTTTTGTTTTGCTGTTTATGTTTTGTAGTTTTTAGGTTTCCGTTTTTTGCACTTTTTTGGTTTTAGTTTTTTTTCTTTCTTTCATTCTGCCATTTCAGAAATTTAATTCTACTCTGCTGGCAAACGTGCATAAAATGCATAAAACTTTTAAATGAAACAAGTTAGCAAAAAAAACAACTATAATGGAAGTACATACTAACCCATAAAAATATTTGTATTTGGAAGGATGAAAAAAAGAAATATTGTACACATTTTTAGTGTACCCTTATATCATTAGAAGTGGGGTATAGGATTTCTAAAAGGTTTGTTATAATAAGAAAAAATGTCCATAATTTTGGGCAACATTTAAATCTATCATTTGATTTGCTTCAAAGTTCCTAAACAGTGTCCATAGAAATCCATAAAACTACCATAAACTACCAAACATTCATTATTCCAAAAATAGTCTTAAAGTCCTTTTTAAAAATTTCAAAAAAGTACCACATTAAAATAGTACCTGGAACAAATACAAAAAGGATTAAGTCCCCAAAGAGCACCAAAATCTTATTATTTTGTAAGAATTTTTACATTTTTTTTAGAAAATTAGATTTTCTTATACAAAACTGTTAACTTCCAAAAAGGAATGGAAATCTTTGGTAATTCAAATCCACTTAGGGGCTTCTTATTTTTATGTTTCCTCGTTTGCATAATCCAATAAAGTATCATCTTTCATTCTTAGAAGACATACATTTTTTTTAAATTAATTCTGTTTGAAAGCAGAATTTGAAGTAGAATCTGATATATAATCTGACTCACATTCTCAGAAAGAATCTATACTTTGTTGCAGAATCTGATTATGGGTCTGATCTAGAATATGCATTAGAATATAATATTGAATTTGAATTATTATCTAAATTAGAGTCAGAACTACAAAATGACCAAGAATTCGATTTTAAATCTGACAAAAATCTGATCTTGTCTCTGAGCTAGAATCTGAACTGGAATTTGATAATGAATCTCAAGTAAAAACAGAATTTGGAACTGAAACAGAATCGAACCCAGAATCTTAGTTAAAATCTAATCTAAAATACGAACTGTAATTTGAACTAGAATATGACTTTGAAGCTAAACTTAAATTAAGTCTAGAATTCAGACTTGAAACTACTACAAACTGACCAAAAAACTGAAATGAAATTTGAACCATTATCTGACATAAATCGGATCTAATATCAGAAAAATAATTTCAACTAGAATTTCACATGGAAGCTGAAGTACAAACTGAACTGGAATCTGTACTTAAATCTGTTCTCGATTCTTGACTAAAATTCGAAATGAAGTTTGTACAAAATCTTAAGTGAAATCTGACTCAGAATCTGAAGTAGAATATCCTATCCAATATCGGAACTAAAATCCGAAATAAAACTTAACTTATATCTGACTTTGAATCTAAACATAAATCTAATGTAGAATCTGAATTGGGATTTTAACTAGAATCAGAAATGGCATCTGAACTTAAATCGGGCCTAAAATCAAAAGTAAAATTTGAACTCGAATAAGATCTAGAATCTGAAGTTAAATCCGATCCACTATCTGAACTAGAATCGGACCTTAATCTGAATTAGATTTCAACCCAGAATATCATTGGAATATAAAATGGAATTAGAATCGGAACTTAAAACTGATCCTGAATGTAAATTTAAAGCTAAAGTAAAGTCCTACCCCGAATCTGTGCTACAATATAATTTAAACTCTGACCCTAGATCTGATATAAATCTGAATAAAATTTCGACCTACAATTTACTATAATCTGATCTAGAATCAGATACAAAAACTGATATAGATAATGAACTAGAACCTAAACTAAAATATGATCTATAACCTGAGGCTGGCAAAGTCCGACACAGAGTTAAAGTAAAGTCCGACATAGAATCTGTGCTAGATCTGATCTAGAATGTTATCGAGAATATGATCTAGAATTTTGACCGCAATATGAACTGTAATCGGATTAAAATCAGCAGTTTAAAACTAGATCTTGCGCCAGAATCTTAACATTATTCTGAACTTGAAAAGGACTCAGAAACTACAGTCTGGACTATAATATAAACAGAATTCTGACCCAGAATCTGAACAGTAATCTTAACTTGTTAAAATCAGAGTTAGATTCCACAAAATATCGACTTAGACTCTAATCGTGAATATAAATATAATCAGAAATAGAATTGGAACTAACTATTGACCAGAATCTTAATTTGAATCTGAAGCCAATTCTGAACTTTAACCTAAATATAATTTAAACTATAATCTTAACTGGAATTTAAAATCCGATCTTGAATTGTATCCAGACCAGTTTCTCTATTGCAATATAAACTAAAGTCTGATTTATAATCTGTTCTGAAAGAGAAATCTGAGTTAGAATCCAAACATTTCTGAAATGAGTCTTGAAAATTTACACTTTTAGAAAGAAAATAAGCACTTTTACTCAGGCTCAAAAGGTTCCCTTAAAGTCCTGGAAATAGTGATATTAAGGAACTCCAAAGTTCTTAGAGTACCAGTTTCAAAGCACATCAACTGTAAAGCAGAGCAGGGTACCTTAAAATTCGGCATTACCGATAAAAACTTTTTAATGACTTTTTCTTTGGGACAAACTAAAAATATAAAATACTAAAAACAAAATTGAGAATGAAAGTAGAGAAAAATTTACACATATCTTAGCTCATATCGCATTATTTTCGTATCGCATTTTAAAGCAAAAATATATTTTTAGTGCTACTAACTGCACTCGTAATCTCTTACAAAAGACACACAACTCTAAAAGAATGTTTTCTAAGAAAAAGGATATTTACCTGTAATCAAAGACAAAAACGATACTTGAACATTTTCTAATATCCTTTTAGGTTTCAAGGGTCCTAAATAAATATCTTTTTCTCTACGTACACCATATCGAAATAATGGTACTGAAACTTTTCCCTCTTTCAAATCCTGCTTTCTAAATAATACACTAATACACATGTATTTATAAGTATATATCTTAAATGGCAATACAAACACTCATGTTTCACACATTAAAATAAGCAACATTTGGCTTGGAGGTGGCTAAAGATGAGCATGTGCAGGTGTATATGTGTGTGGAAGTGTCTATGTATGTGTTTGTAAGCCAAACGTTTTTCATCCCATAAAAATATTAAAATAATGAGTTTTTACGAGTTTTTGGTCGAAGAGCTAAACTAAATAAACTTTTTATATTTGAAAAATCTTAGACAAAAGACCGAAAATAATTTATTGCATCCAGTTGAACTGAACTGTAGTAAAGTTTTTGGTTAAATTTGTTTTTATTTGAAAAGATTAACAAGGTCAAATCGGTAACAAAACGTGCTATGGAGTTTCCAAAACTAAAAATATAAAAATATTTATTTTTTTTTCTAAAATTAAAAATAAAAGTATAAAAATGTGTTAATTTGCAAATGATAAAAAAATATTTTATTAAGATAAAATAGAAATTAAAAGTAATAAATTTTCGAGAAAATAGAAAAACTAAATTGGAAATGAAGCAGAAAACGAATGAGATACAAACTTGGAAATGAGATTTGAATAAATTAAAATGAAATAATGAATAAAAAGCTGAATTGGAAACAGAATTAAAATCGGTATAAGATTAGAAACAGATCTAAAAATAAGAATCAGATCTAAATAAAGGAAACAGGTCTTTAATTTGAATTAGAATCGGAATAAGAATATGAATCTAAATTAGAATCTGAATAAGAGTCTGAATCAGCATCTGAGTAAGAATCTGAACTAGAACTAAACCAGAAGTGCCCAAGAAATGAACAACAACTGAACTAAAACTGAACTAGAAATGCACCAGAACTGCAGTAGAACTCAACTAGAACGGCACCAGAACTGCAGTAGAACTAAACAAGAACTGATCTAAAACTGAACTGGAACTGAACTAGAACTGAAATTGAACTGAATTGGAACTGAAAAAGAACTGAACTAAAATTGAACTAGAACAGAACTAGAACTGAACTAGAACTGAACAAGAACTGAACTAGAACCGAACTAGAACCGAACTAGAACTGAAATTGAACTGAATTGGAACTGAACTAGAACTGAACTAGAACTGTACTAGTGGAACTGCTCCAGAACTGAACTAAAAATGAACTTGAACTGAAGGAACTAGAACCGAACTAGAACTGAAATTGAACTGAATTGGAACTGAACTAGAACTGAACTAGAACTGAACTAGAACTGTACTAGTGGAACTGCTCCAGAACTGAACTAGAAATGAACTTGAACTGAAGGAACTAGAGCGGAACTAGAACTTAACTTAAACTGAACTTAAACAGAATTAGAACTGAACTAGAACTGAACAAGAACCGAACTAGAACTGAACTAGAAATGCACCAGAACTGCACCAGAACTGCACCAGAACTTAAATGGAACTGAAATAGAACTGAAGTTGAACTGCACTAGAACTGAACTAAAAATGAACTTAAACTGAACTGGAACTGAAGTTGATCTGAATTAGTACTTAACTAGAACCGAACAAAAACTCAAATAGAACTGAACAGGAAACTTAGAATCTGAAATCTTTATGAAAATAATAAAATATTCACTTCAAAGAATATTTTTTCCTTTGAACCTTAAAACTAAAAAGAAATCTTTCAATTGTATTTAAGTTCTTTAAATATCATCACATATAAATAAAACAATTAAATTTTCTTAAAAGGATACAAATTTACACATACAAAGTTAGAAAAAAGGAAAGTATATAAAATAATTTAAGTGCATGTTTTTATTATTAAAAAAAAATACTTATTTTTAGTTTAACAACAAAAATAGAAATTGAAATAAGAAAATATGAAAATAATAATAAAATGAAATGAAAACAACACCATAAACAAGGTGTCATTATTATTCTTTTTATCATTATCAACGTCTTTTATTGTGCTTTTTTCTCTCTCCATCTTTCCATCTCTCATTGTCTTTTGTTTACAGTCATTTTAATTGCTTTTGTTTTTGTTTATCGTGTCTGCAACTTTAGCAAAAGTGCAATAACATTTTTTTGTTGTTTTTTTCTTTTCACTTATAATTTTCTTATTTGTTGTTTTTGTTGTTGTTTTCTTCACTTTTATGTGTCTTTTTTCTCGTGCAGATGACTGTTTTTAGTGTTAAGAAAACTTGAACGTCATTATAATTTTATACATTATTTGCACGTTTTTCTTTTATTCATTTTACTCTTTTTGCAACTTTTTCTCAGCTTTTTTTCTTAAGGAGGAAAATAAACATTTAAGATGAATGAGAAGAAGATACATCTTAAAGATATTAGATGGGGGTAGTTAGATTTTTAATAATAATTTAAAATGTTGTTTTTAACAGAATTTACTTTTTATCTCACCCAATATATTTATAAATATCATATCTACGTTTCGTATTTAATAAACGATATTTATTTCATTTTTCTATAATCTCCACCGCCAACACAAGTGGTGAAGGGGGTATATTAACTTTGTCTTTCCGTGTGTAACGCTAAGAGGGAATCATCTCAGAACGCATTATATACATATATATTCTTGTATCAAATCAAAATCAGAGTCGGTTTAGCCCCTCTGTCTGTATGTTGTTGACACGTTTACAGCCACAATAATTGACAGAACTGAAAAGAATTTGGCCTGAGTATTTGTTATAGTCCTGAGAAGTTTTCTATTTAAAACCAGCAAAACCTGTTCGGCATATTAAAAGATATAGACCGATATCTGAGGCACTCTCTAAATTCAAGCAAAATCGTTCGTAAATTTCGTTTCAATTAAAAATCTAGAAATTAGAATGCGAATAAAATCTCTATTAGAAATATGTTTATATATAAATGTTATATCTTATAGTTTCAGAGATATTCAGATCGAATATTTTAAACAATTTATACCCTACACAATCATAAGTTCTTGGGGTATTATGGGTTTTTGCTGATGTTTGTAACATACAGAAAATATGACATTACGCCCACCTTTAAGTATACTGTTCGACTTGTAGTCATTTACTGGGTCCGTCGGACTGTCCAGCTGGCTGTCCATGCAAACGTTTTGTAAGCTTTACAGGTCGCAACTTTTTTATATTATATACATCTGTGATGTATATATGTATGTACAAAATATAATGTATTTACTTCACACGAATTACTGGTGGAGGGTATTGAAAATTCATCATAACCGAGTACAACATTCTTACTTGTTTTCTATTATCTTATGTCCTTTGAATAACTGACTGTTCTTAGAAATGAAACCTGAAAATGGCAAAACAAAAGAAAACAACTAAAACAATAATTTCAGAGTATATTTTTCTAAATTGCTGTTATTTCTTTATTTCTATTAGTTATAATGAGAATGAACTCAGAGGTGGAGGATAATTTAAGGTTTATTGTTGGCTGATTTTAACAAATTATATAAAATGAAATATAAATTATAAAGACTTGAGATCATTGTAACGGTAATAAATAATAATTGTAACTAAATGTTACAAAGTTAAAATATCAAATAAGATATAAGAAATAAATGATACTTCATATTCTGGGGGTGAATTTATTTGATTCCGTTTATTTTATTATTGTTAATGTAAAAATATTTGAGATTTTTGAATTATTTGTCAATAACTCTATAACTATAAAACCGTTAGAAATATCTTAATAAAATTCCAAATGCTTTAAACTACGGTATTCTTGAGTTGAACTGGAGTGTAGTGCAAGCTCCAATAAATTCAGGGACGTAGCTGGTGACCCTGTAAACTTTAGGGTAACCTTTCAAACTTAGGGGATCTTAACTTAAGGGAGCCAAAAATTGATTTATGAATCGAGGCAAAAAAATGTATTTAGATGGTCCAGGTAAATCTTTGTAAGAAATATGTTTACATATAAAATTTATTTGTTATAGTTTCAGAGATATTTGCATCGCTGTAATATTTTAAACTATTTATACCCTACACAACCGTAGGTGGTTGGGGTATTATGCGTTTATGCTGATATTTCTAACATACAGAAAATATGACGTTGTTCCCACCTTCAAGTATACTGTTCGATTCAGAATCATATTCTGGGTCCGTCGGACTGTTCAGCTGGCTGTCCACGCTAATGTTTTGATCAAAGGACGAAGCCTATTGAAATTGGCGATGTTCTGTGAATGAACATATTGTGAATGAACAATGAATATATTGTTAATCTGATAAAAATGATTGACAAGAGTTTGGTACCCAACTTGGTCCTACAAAAGGTTGGGCAAGCATTCAAAGGTCTGCCATCAAATTATTTCCAATGTTATTAAACAGCACCAGGAAAACTTGTCGATTGATAGAAAACCTGGTTTAGTTAGAAGGAATGGTCCACATGATGTTTCTAAAGCCAAAAAAATAAAAAAATAGCTCCCAATACATCCGGTAGGAATGCAGGCTGGTTAGCTCAGTGTTCGAACTATTTGGTACGAAAAGTTAATGCAGGTTTAGAAACATACACGACTCAAATTCTGATAGGAACGCTGCTTCAAATTAAGAGATACGGAAATTCAAATCAAGTTTTCTAAAAAGAAATTTTTGGTACATAACATATGATGAAATATGTGTCCTCGCAGATTTTTCGCAACTTTCTGCTAAAAAATTTGATGTTGCTGGTGCTTGAAGGAATGTTAAAGAGCCAAAAGTAATCTAAAATGCCTAAATTTTCATCAACGAAATGTTATAAAAAGGCTGCTTATATTCATAAGACTGCAAAATGTCTTCACTTATTTGGACATCGGGATACTATTGACAAAACCTCGAGTGGTACAACAACATTTATGTAGTATTTGTAGTAAGAGAGGCAAATCCTCCAAACTGATTGGAGTTAATTTCAGTGAAGAGATATTGGGCATTTCCAAAAGTGTAGTAAATATCAAATGGGGTTGGACTAACTGTTCGAGCAAAGTGACTAAAAGCAATATATAAGCCGATTTCATTAAGTTTCGACAAAAGTTTCAAAATTTCATCACCATTTAAAACTTTTCTCGTAATTTAAATTTCAAATGTTTTTGAATTTTATTAAAATTTGAATAATAATTTTATTAAATTAATTTTATTAAATTATTTTCATAAATTTTTAATATGAAATGACATTCTACTTTGTAAAAATAAAATTTTACTGGGTAATTTTTTTCTACGGCATTTTTTATTGAAATGAACAAGAACTTTGATCAATCTTAAGGGGTCACCGACCACGTCCCTGATTACGTAGGCGCTTATGCTTTGAAACTTCATTGAGATACCTCTAACAGTTCAAAAGTTATAACAGAAGCACCAAGTTAATCTGAAGTTTTCTTATAATCTTAAAAGTTATTAAAATAAATCTCTCGAGACTACAACATAGACTGTCAATGTGGATTGTACTTGTGTAAAATAATCCTGATCCGAACCTGATTTAAGGTGGTAATGAACCAGGGTTTAATATATTTTGAATTGTAATTTGAAATAAGCTTTTAGAATTCTAGTTAAAAAAAAACTTATGATGTCCGACGTATCTGCAGCTATATAAATCCATCCATAAACCCTCTATGTGGCCAGAGATCGCAAAAATGAAATGTATCACTCCTCTCATATCATTAAGATAAATTCCATGCAAATCCATTTAGCCGATCAAATGTAACAGATTTAAAAAAAACTCAATTCTTTCCTACTCGTGACAAATTTTTGTCATTCCCTATTAGCCTCCTTATACCGTCCATAATACTATAAAAACACATTTTTGTAAAAATCCAATCATCCGATCATAAAGCTGAACATTATAAAAATATATATAAATATATTGTCCATCATTAATTACTGTACATATGAATGTTGGAAATATTATTATTAATATTAATTATACGCTTCAGGTATTAAAATGTTTCTCTTTAATGTTAATGTTTTTTTTTCATTTTAATATTTTATCCAAGAATAACATATAGTTAATATATTTTCTAGAAAAAACTCCACTAAAAAGAGTTAGAAAAAAATGTAATAAAAAATTACCTCTTTTTACAGTCCCTTAAAAAAATATTGGAACAGCATGTCTATTTCTCTTTATTTCCAATTATTAGCTGTTTAAAAGAAATTCAAAGCCTTTTGATGATAAGATTTATTTAAAATCTGTCAATTCTTGACCAGTCTGTCCAAATGGATTGTAGTCTGGAGATTGTGGTGAGTGCGGTAGGTCATGAGCCATATTGTAAATTAACCACATATGAACATCATGGACTGTCCGCTGTCTGTTATATCCATAATGCCGTCTATAAAAACCAGCTCTCTAAAACCCGAAGATGGCATACAGCCCCTCAATATTACACCGCCTTTGCCGTATTTAACAGTTGACAAAATATTATATTTTTCTTATTCTTTATTGGCTTTTTAAACACGGTAATTCGGCAATCAATATATTTAAATTTGCTTTCATCGGAAAAAAGCACATGATTCCAAAATATTTAGGAGGATTTACTTTTAAAGTCTTGCGCATACTCTAAACGCTTAATTAGGTTTATTGAAAATTATTTCACTCGAGCATTATAACCAGCTTCATGCAGCACTCTACGCACAGCATTTGGGTGAATATTTTTATTTTATTCCTCTTAAACTTCAGCTGCAATTACGGTAGATGAATTGTGTTTAATTTTTCGCACAATTTGTTTACTTAAGCGGAGAGTTAAAACTTTGGGTCGTCCGGTCCGATCCGAACTTCGGAAATTCGACTATCATTTAAACGCTTCATAGCGCTTCAAATTATTTGACCAATCTGGGGATATGATTTACCTTGGTTTGTTCGGAAAATTGATAACTTAAAAAGTAATAACAATAATAATAAGTGACATTTTATTCTAAAATTTTGTTATAAAATGTTTGCTGTGCTAATATGTTTGGTCGAGACTGTATATAAATTTACTTTATGGATTTAAAATGTTAACTAAAGTAAAATAGTTTACTATACCTTCCACCACCACAAGTGGTGATGAAGGTATATTAATTTTGTCATTCCATGTGTGACACCAAGAAGTTATCAACTAAGATCCCAATAAAAAATTCTATATATTTTTGCTTTATATCAAAATCTGAGTCTGTTTAGCTATGTCTGTCTGTCTGTCTGTCTGACTGTCTGTCTGTTTGTTGGAAAAATTTTCACGTCTAGAATAATTGCCTGAATTTAATAAAACTTGGCCTCAGTATTTGTAATTGTCCTAAGCAGCTATATCGGTTCACTAGCAAAAAAAGTTGTGGACCGACATCTGAGACAACCTCAAAATTCGGGAAAAGAACTTTTTTAAGTTTTTCCATAAAAAGTAACGAAATTTAAATAAGAGTTTAACTGAAACATACAGTTTTATATTCTTCATTATTGTACAAAATGTTATAGAAATCGGATCAATAGAAAAACGTCAAAAGCTAAAATATGAAAAATTTTGATACACCTCTCATCGTTCGCAATCTTGAAGATAATCTTCTAAAATTCACCATATATATTTATTTTAGTACAGCAATAAACGCGAACAAACAAGATTTAATTGGGGTCGCTATTTGACCTAGTTTTCATATAAGTCCCTTTCCCGGAATATAGTTTATAGCTTCTAAAACTTCTAAATATGAATTAATTCTATTTAAATCTGACAGAATTTATTTTCTTACAGTCTTGAATGTATGTTATTAATTTAACCAATATCGGCCCATATAGCTCCCAAAAAAGGCCCCTTTCCGTTTTGAGCTTTTTAAACTGAAGATCACTCTTTTTAAAATTCAACACAATTTATTTCCTAACTGTCTTAAATATAAGTCAATAATTTGATCGCTCCATATTTATCTATAGCTCCCATATAAGGCCTCTTCCCGGGAAACAGGTTTGAGCTTATAAAACTCTTTAGAAAACCCCAATTAAGATCCCTTCTCGGAAAACACTTTTAAGCTTATAAAACTATTCAATAATGAACTGTTATACAGTTATATTTATATCAGTAATTTTTTTATTCGAAATTGTTACGATAATTTTTCTTACTGCCCTGCATATGTCTTACTTTCAGGTCGAATATAGGTCCATATTTTTCTATAGTCTCGTTACCATAAAAAACTTTTAACTTAGAGGACTTTCAATTATGAAACATTTCTATTGAAAGAAATATTGCTATAACTATCTTATGTATATGTTACAAATTTGACACATATCGGGCCATATTTTGCTATAGTTCCAATTTAAGGCCCTTTCCAAGAAAAGGGTTTTAAATTTGATTTAATTTTATTGAAATTCCGGACAACGGTATTTTTAAACTGTATATACTATATAAAGCTGGTTTGTCTATTATCGGGTCACATTTGGTTATTATTCACTTATAAACCCTCTTCCCAGAATATTGTTTTAGGCTTCAAAGGCTTTTAGATATGGACCAATTCTATCGAAATTCAGAAATTAATGTTTTCTATTTATGTGATTTTATGGATATTGCAATATCTTGAACTCATGTTTAGTTTTGCATAATATTGGTGGTGAAGGATATTTCGGCACAGCCGAATATAGCGTTTTTACGTGATTTTTTACTTTTTTGAGATAAATTTAATGCAAACATTTGGTTTACAAAAAAAGTGAGATTGTTTGTAATGATTTTCCAATTCAGTGAATTATGTACGTTTTATTTACATTTATTACGTTTTTATGGTGAATTAATAATTTTACGTTTATTTTTTTTTAAGTTTTCACGTAACAACAACTTTAGAAAGGGATAAAGAGTAAAAATTATAAATTATTTTTATAGTTTTTTTATTTTGTGATGTATTTAATATGGATTTAAGAGAAGGAATTTAAAATTTATTTAGGAAGTGAAGCAGTTATGAATACGCTACATGAAACATTAAATAAAGGTTGTGAAATTAGATATTAACACCTTAATAGCCCTATATATAGGATGTCCTGTAAAGTGTAGCCAGATCTGCTAGAAACTTATACTTTCAAAAAAAAGGTGTTCAAAATTTTTATTTACAAAAAAAGTGAAACCTCAAAATCTAATAAAAAAGGTGCAACTTTTGCTAGAGAGGATCAGGTTTCAGTCACGTTTTAATTGATTGTATAAAGTATTTACTTAAGCATTTGACATCACTGGAAAGCTATTAACTTTTAAAGTAAAAGATATAAAACCTGAACAGATCATGTCCAGGGAATGAAATCTACTAAGAAAAATGAAAAGATCTGAAAGTTTTACTGAAGAAGACAAAGTTTAATTAAATTTTTATAGATTAAATTAAATATTTTAATGTCTTCGAAGAGATTATTATTTGGAAAGAATTGCAGGCACAAAAAAATATTTAAGAAAAATTTCTTTACCGATTTTTTATCAAAAACTCAATTTTTGTAAAATATGTTTAATATTAGACCTTAAATAAATCTGTATTGAAAAAGCTGTTGTTTTGAAATTTAATTATAATATAAACAAAATTATCCTTAATACAGGACCAAAAACAAATTTATAATAAATGTTTTCAAAAAACCCAAAATTCCATTTCGGGCAAAACTGAAAAATGTCTTTTCCCTGGAAATTTTCGCTCAGCTTTATGCCATTACACATTTATTGAGAACAGAATGACATCGAAAATTCTTAACTGTTCCATAAAAATTTTAATCTTTTTTAATAAAACGTATACTTTGGCAGATTTTTCCCAAGTCCCTGATCGAAAACTTAAGGAATGTTGAAGAAAAATTTGGGACTCAAAAAATTGGCATGGCAGGCAATATGCAGTTGCGACAAAAGAAGCCTGCAACAACGGGCTCTATAAATACAGGAAATTTACATCAAGAAATGTATAAAAAAAGTCTGCTTAAATCAATGATGTGTGTGTACCAAGAGAGGCGAACTCTCCAAACTGTGAGGAGCTAAGGCCAGTGGAGAGACATTAGACTCTTGTTTAAAGAGTACCAAAAAGGTGTTCAAAAGTGTGGAAGATCATAAACAGAGATAGAATACCTGTTCAAGATCCTTAATAAATTTTACAAAAAAAATTGTTTTACATATATTTATATAACCCATATATAACCCATATATATGTATGCATTTATGTATGTAGTGTATAGACTACAAAAAGTCTATGTTTTCAGTATACCTTAAAGTAGCATAGGCTTTAAACAAAATCAAGTAGGACCGGGGGGAGAGGTACCCCCATACAAAACCAATATTGATTATCAGATATCTAAATAACTGTAACAACGAGAGTTCTCAAATTTCGTTCTAACATTTTTTTCAAAGAACTGTTTTACAGGACAAAATGTAGGAGTAATAAAACCAGGGGGTTGGGTATCGCCCAAACAAGGCTATCACTGATTATCGAATATATAAAGAACTATAACCGCTAAAGTTCTCCCAACTACTTTCGGATGGAACTTTTTTACTGGTCACCGGGGGGAGAATACCAGGGAAAGAATATCGCCCATACAAGGCAAATATTGATCAAATATTTAAAGAACTATAACAGCAAGAGTTCTCACATTTGGCTCTTAAAGCTCGGTTTTACCAGACAATACGTAGAACGGATAAGACCAGGGGGAGAGGTACTAATAATCCATTTAAATTTTACACAACACTAATGTTTGCAACGCCCTGTTTTTTTTTGCCGGGTCTTCTAGTATTGATATCAATATATTTCTATAAAATATAATTTCTTATATAGAAATTTTGTAGGGCCAAATCCTGACTCTCTCAAATTAAATTATTTAAATTAAATTATTTATCAAAATTTTTGTTTTTACTTACATCGCTCGTTTGCTGCAAGGTCGTAATAACTTCAAATTTGCAAGTTTCAAATGAACATCAGTAGTGTGTGGTAAAAAAGGTAGTTTATTAGCTGGCAAATTTTTGGTGAATACATCAATTATATAATTTATAGATTATTGCAAGAAATAAAGCGTTATTCCGGAATTTTGTTTGCATACGTCTGCTGAAAAAATTAAGTTTTGGAGTTATGACTACCTTGCAGCAAATGAGCAATATGTTCTTAAATCCATATCGCTCATGATAATAGATTTATGGGTGGAAATGTTAACCTCAATATATTTGAATTTGATAAAGAATTATGTTTTTTTAAAAAGGGAACAAAAGAAAATGTGACACAAGGTCCAACACACGATTAAACTTATCACCACTATAACTCTACCTGTGTTCCGATTTCTCCTGGTTATTATGCTACACTCCTCTGCTTTTACCATATGTTACCATATGTTAAGTATCAAGCAAATCCAATCGAGAACTATAAGATTTCTTAAATTAAGAAAAAGATATTTAGCGTTTCGAAAATTCGTTGTGGGACTCTTATTTCATTACAATTTATTTTCATTAAATTAATATATTAATAACAACTAATGTAGATATTAAATATTTACAACTTTATTTATTATTCTTTTTTATCTTTCATTTTCCGCACTTTAATTTCAGACTAAAAAATAATGGCTAAAGCCAAAACTATGGACCATAATCGAACTGATGATGTTGTTAAATGAAATTTGTGTAAATATGAAATAAATTTTAAACAGACAGATTAACGACGGGAAAAATGCGATTTAAAAAAAATAATGATTTTCATACAAAAAATACAAAAAACAACAAAATAAATAAAGGAATTGCAAACAATTTTTTAAAAAAGCAAAAGTAAATAAATTTCGGGTAAAAAAACTGGGAAATAAAAATAAATAAAAAATTAAATTTATAAAAAAATAATATATAAAAATAAAATAACAATAACAACAAAAAAACTATGCAGAAAAATGTTAAAAATCTAAATAAATATTTTAACTATAAAATTCAAACAAATAAAAACATTTGTTGTTTATTTATTATTATTATCATCATTATAATAACGTTTTACAACAAATAACAATGACATTTGCAAATTTTAGCAACGTTTTTAATGCGACAACAACAGCAGCAGCAACAAAAACACTATTATGTTCAACAGCATTAGCACAAGAAAAAACAGCAGCAACTATTTGCCAGAGTAGCAAAAAATATAAAGCTACTAAATTTAGTAAAATTAATAGTAAAAGTAGCAAAATAATAACAAAAACAACAACAACAACAACAACAAATACCAGCCATATATTACATTTATATCCCTGTGCATTAAAAAGAAAAATACGAAAAACTTCCAGACGGAAGCGGAAACGTAGACGCACCAGCGGATGTTTACTTGTTTATAAGACTAACAATAATAACAACAACAGCAACAACAATATTATAAAAAGCAACAATGTAAATATAAAGGACAATATACAAAATACAACTACAACAACTAAAATGTTTTATAATAAATATAAACTAAGTGTAAATAATACAAGGACAACAAAAGCAAAACAGCAACAGCGTCAACAACAACATTTTCATATAAATAAAAAACGCCAGAAAATTTCATTTAAAAGAAAATATGTTCCCTGTTTGTTAAGTATACGACACAAAACCTGCCACAAATATTTAACAAATATATGTGACAAAATTTGTGGCATTAGTTGTTGTTGCAGTAGTAGTAGCAGCAATAGTAAAACAAAATGTTGCAATTGTAGTTGTTATAGTTGTAGTAAAAAAATAAGCTTAATAAAGAAAAATATAGTGACATTATTATTACCCCAAAAAATAACATCTTCTCAACTAACAACAGCAAACACATTATTACCAGCAACATCAGCAACATCAGCAACAACAGCAACAACAACTATACATCTGCTAGAAATAATAAACGAAAAAAAGTTCAATTATATAAAACCCAAAAACAGCTGCAGCAGCAGCAACAGCATTTAAAATATTTATATGATCTAGGGAAATGTGTTAATATAACACAAAAACATGAAAAAATCTTTACTACAACAACAACAAACAAGTTACTAACAACAAATTCCACTCTATCAACAAAAACAACAACATCATCACCATCGTCATTATTATCATCATCTTCTTCAGTAAAATCCGCCTCGTCATACTTTAACTCATCTATGGTTTTAACTCCTGCAGCAGCTACATTATCCTCAACAGCATCATCATTATCGTCTTGCTGCACCTCAACAACAATATCGTCACCATCATCATCTTTATTTCGTAGCAAATGGTTTCGTTTACCATATTTGTTTCCAGCTCCTCGTATATTTAATGAATTGTATGGTGTTATATTTATGACTCTTTTGGTGCTTAGCATATGCCACAATAACGGTAAGTTTTGTTTTCTCTCTCTCTCTCTATTCTTATTTTTCTCTCTTTTACTATTTTTCACAAAACTTTTGTTATTGCTGCTACTGTAGTTGTAACAACAAATAAATTTTTAAGAAAAAACAAATAAACATTTAGTTGTTATAACACACATATACATTTGTATGTTTATGTGTTTACTGTGTAAATAATACAATACAAGTTAGTATGCACTATGGGAAAGTATTTTTGAACAAATTGCAATAATAATATTATTTTGGGTAATTTATTGGATGGAATTACTCAAGATGTAAAAATTCTAAAAGTGGTTACGTCAAATTATTTATATACTCCATAAAAGGAGTGAGATTGAAAAATTCTTAACATACGACTTTTATTCCAAGTATTATTTGCTTTTTTTTGGTCATGTTGCCATTGTAAAACATGTCAGTCATCATTATGTTTAATATCAGGCAAATGATATTATCGTTAATCTGATCATAATGAGGAACCAGAAAAAGTGAGTTCTTAAATTATTAAATAATTTCAATAAAACCCAACTTAGTCCTACAAAAAGTTGACCAAGCATTAAAAGGTCCGCCGTCAAACTGTTTCCAATGTTGCTTTTCTATCAACGAACAAGTTATTCCGCTTCGTTGATAATAAAGTGGTTCAGGTAGGAAGAATGGTCCAAATGATGTTTCTAAAGCCAAAAAAGAAACAATTGATAGCATTTTTAAAAGAGCTCCCAATACACCCGGTAGAAAATCAGCCCGGTTAGCTGAGTGCTCAAGCTATTTGTTGCGGTATCTATTTGTTATTGGCATCTGTCATTATGGTAAACAAGTTCCTTGAATGGTAAAAGAACAGTAAGAGAGGCAAATTCTCTAAACAATCTGGAGCTAATTCCAGTGATATTATGATTATGCTGGGTTTCTCGCCTCTCTACACAAGGCCTTTTGTTTGTTTGCCAGATGAATTAGATTATTAGATAAATTTCATTGTGATTTCATAATGCCGATCCGAAGGTCTCGATCTATTTAAAGGTCTCATTTTAACCTTCTACTTAATGTAAAAAGTCCAAGCTTTGCACTTGGTGATCTAGCTTGTTGATATTATCATTTTAATATACCTTTTCCTGCAGGAACATCATACATACATCGTTTATATATTCGATTAGTTTGTTTTAATACTCGACAGCTTAAGAATAATATTATGTCAGTGTGAATGTAACTGTTCATATATTTTTTATTTTAACCAATTTTTTACATATGTGAGATTTTGAATAACTTCCATGATGTGGTCAGAAGTTAGATCAAATAAATGTTCTATAGTATAGATTTGCAATCTCCATGTCTAGATATGGCGAAATGTATGAAAATAGGAATTTTTCTGTATTCAGCCGGCCAATACGTCGATTGTTCATGAAACAAAAAATTAATGCCGATTTTCCGATCAACTAGTCCCTTGTTGAGCTGTCTGGCTTTATGACTTATTGAACAGAGCTACATGCAAGAAAACAGTCAGCCAGAGTACCCATGAAAGTTTTCCTTAGATTCGAAAATCGAAAAGCGGACAATAAATTGAACTAGTGGTAATATTACCACCTTAAATCTACCAGGTAAATAAATGTTTCTACAGGTTTTATTTAGAAAATTTGTTAAGTCTTATTCGATGTCTAAATAAATTCAAGTAGCACCATGCGCCTGGGCAGCTGTACAGTTTATGGCATGGAAAATATAGCCGGAAATATAAAAATAAATATCTCTTATTTATTTGAGTTTCCGAAACCAACATTATATGAATGCTGTGACTTTGCATGTTGTATGTTATTTCACTTTATGCTGTATGCTCATACAAACCATTTCCTCGTTAGGATAACATACAATTTTTTTAAAAAGATCTAAGTTTTCATAAGAGTTTACATTAAGCTTCTAATCCCAGCAAACAAAACAAAAAATGTTTTTAAAGTTTAAATCTCTAGTGATGAAATTTTGAACTTTTTTCCGAAACCTTTCCATTAACTCATTTTGCTCGATCAGTCAGTTTTTATCCGTGTTTTATGCTCTTCAATTCTCTGTTCAAAAGAGCCCAACATCTCTCCATTATATTTAGCTCCCAGCAGTTTGATCTAGAACTGAATTAGAGTTTGAACTAAAACTTAACTTGAACCGAACCAGAATTGAACCTGAAATCTACCAAACTTTTAAACAACTTCTTCAGTTCTCTTTTAACAAGAGCATAAATAACATCTCTTTATTGGATTTAGCCAAAATCAGTTGGTAGGGTTTGCCTCTCTTGGTACAAATACAACATTATTCGTCTTGAACAATTCAAGGGCTTGTTTACCATAGTGATGGGATAACAAGTCAGAAGCAGCTTTATTTGTAAACTTTCTCTGATTTGTTTCTTTTGGCGCAGCTGCAAATTGTTTACCTACGAAGATTTTTTAATAAATTTTTACTGCTTTTGGGTTCGAACCATTTGCTCAACATTCAATATACAATTTTTGATGAGGAAGTGTGAAATTTCGCCAGAACATACGTTTTATCATCCATTATGCAGCAAGAAAACTTTTTTAGAAAACGTGATAACATGCTCCTGTCAGGAACGTTTTGATCCTTGTACGCTTTTAAACCTTCATTAGCTTTATGTTTTCATACCAAAGATTTCCTACTGGATATGTTGGATGCTCTTTAGAAAATACTTTTCTCTACCTTCTACCTGAACCATCAACGGATAAGTTCCTCCGGTACCGTTTAATATTATTGGAAACATTTTGATGGCAGACATTTGAGTGTTGGGCCAACTTTTTGGAGTACCAAGTTGGATTATATTTTCCTGGTTGCTGTCAATATATATTAAAGAAACGTGTGATTGGAATTTTTCGAACTCACTCCTTTTTCCCATAAAATTTTGGATATATGGCTGCATTAATCAAATGAAAATATAATCTTTAATATATAGTTAAGTATCTGTCGTAAACAACTAAGAAGTATTTTCAGCAGGACTTTCCTTATAATGTCAGGGTGAAAAAGGTCAATTTTTTTAATCATTATTTATATGAACTGGACTTTTGTTTACTTTCTGCTTCCATGACTTGTTTATGCACATAATAAATAAAATCTTTTTTCAACCACTGTTCATAAGTAACCACAACAGATTTTAAGTTTATTTCATTGTATATCATAACGTATGATGAATATTTATTATTAATATTAATCATACGTACACTAAGTGTAATATCTGCTAAAACATGTTCAATATATATTTTTCTGCGTCTGCTGTAATCAATAATCCCTCAACTACATACAATTTTGATTATTTAAATCTACTCATTCTTATGACCTTGATCATTTAATTCCCTAGACGTAACTGTAAATTCCACTGTGCAACAATTTCATTCATTACATTTCTAACAAAACATATTGTGTATTTTTTTCATACACCTTCACACACATATGCATATGTAATTTCTTCCATCCATATTGTAAATATAATTTGATATAATAAAATATGGAGATACCACTTTTTTCCATCATTTAATGTTTATTTTAATGTTTTTTTTTATTTTGTTTTACTGAAACATGAGAAACTACATGAATAAATATACAAACATACAACTACACCTTTCTGAAGTTAAGTTTTCCCTTAAAAAATTGCTTAAATACAGAACTTGTACTCCACCCTAAAAATACAATTGTAAATGAATTGTTTTGCGTGGGAATTTTCAAAAACTATATATGAATAAATTGCATACAGAATTTTGAACCCATATTGTGCACGTGTGCATGTATGTGTGTCCTGTATCCGTACATGAAAAATATGATTGTGGCCAAAAATGAAATATGAATATTGAGGGGAAAAAAATTCCCATATGGAAAAGTTTTCTTCATTTCACTTTATTTCGTTTACATTTCTTTTTTCGTCTTCTTCTTCTTTTTTGCTTTTTAATAAATTTAATTTTAGTGTCAAATTGTTGTATAAACACCGGATAATAGGTTCCATTTTTATTCCACTCTATGCAGCCGTAAAGATAAAGTTTGTTTAGCAAATTTGATTTATTAAAACTACTAATGGTTATTTTTGGAGGAGGTTTATCATGTGTCTAGGAGAGATGTGTTTGGGTAAAGGGAATACATGAAGAGATAGAATAATAATAATAGTTACATATGTTACAAATGTAATTTAGGTTTCAAGGGAGGTGGAGAAAAGTTTCCAGAAATGTGAGAGTATTTAAAAGTTGAATAATTGAATAAATTAACTGAATAATTAGAAAACTAACTTATGAAATGAACTGAAACTGAACAAGAACAGAATTAGAACGGAACTAAAATTGAACTAGAACTGAACAAAAATTGAACTAGAACTGAAATAGAACTGAACTAGAAATGAACTATAACAGAAATAGAAATGAACTAGAACTGAAATAGAACTGAACTAAAACTGAACTAGAAATGAACTAAATCTGAACTAGAATTGAATTAAATCTGAACTAGAACTGAACTAGAAATGAACTGAAACTGAACTTAAACTGAACTAGAACTGAACTAGAATTGAACTAGAACTGAACTATAACTGAACTAGAATTGAACTAGAACTGAACTAGAACTGAACTAAAACTGAACTAAAACTGAACTAGAACTGAACTAGAAATGAACTAAAACTGAACTAGAACTGAACTGGAACTGAACTAGAAATGAACTAGAACTGAACTACAACTTAACTAAAAACTGAACTAGAATTGAACTAGAACTGAATAGAACTGAACTAGAATTGAACTAGAATTGAACTAGAACTGAATTAGAACTGAACTAAAACTGAACTGGAACTGAACTAGAAATGAACTAGAACTGAACTACAACTTAACTAAAACTGAACTAGAATTGAACTAGAACTGAAATAGAACTGAACTAGAACTGAACTAGAATTGAACTAGAACTGAACTAGAACTGAACTAGAGCTGAACTAAAACTGAACTAGAACTGAACTAGAAATGAACTAAAACTGAACTAGAACTGAACTAGAACTGAACTACAACTGAACTAAAACTGAACTAGAAATGAACTAGAACTGAACTAGAATTGAACTAGAATTGAACTAGAATTGAACTAGAATTGAACTAGAACTGAATTAGAACTGAACTAAAACTGAACTGGAACTGAACTAGAAATGAACTAAAACTAAACTAAAACTGAACAAGAACAGAACTAGAATGGAACTAAAACTGAACTTGAACTGGAACTAAACTGGAACTGAACTAGAACTGAACTAAAACTGAACTGAAAGTAGAATGGAACTAAAACTTTACTAGAACTGAATTAAAAATGAACTAGAAATGAACTAGAACTGAACAAAAATCTTTATTTGAATCTGCGTTAGAAATTAAATTAGAGTTTGAACAAGAATCTGAATTAGATTTTGAACTGCCACCTGGAATGGAATCTCAATTAGAAGAGAACTAGAATCCAAATTATAATCCGAATATAAATTTGACCATGAATCATAATCTGAAGAAAAATCTGAACTACAATCTGAATCAGAATCTGAACTAGAATTAAAACAAGAATCAAAACTAGAATTATAGCAAGGAATCTGAGTTAAAACGAGAATCTAAGTAAGAATCTGAACTTGAATCGTAACTAGAATTTGATTTTTAATCTGAACTAGAATTTTAACTATAATCTGATCTGGGACTTGACTTGGAACTGAAGGAGAAATTTATTTGAACTAAATTTTCTTCTGAAATTTATTATGAACTGTAATCTCATGAATCTGGACAAGATTCTTTAATAGAATGTTAACAAGAATCTGTAATGTCTGGAAATGGAACCGAAATTGGTATCTAAATTATAATCTAAATTGAAATATGAGCTACAATCTGAAATAGAATCTGGACCAGAATTAGACCCATAATTTCAAACTTTAATCTGAACAAGTGTTAAAATCTTTTTTTCGACTGGAATAATTGAAATATAAAATACAAAGTAATAGTTGAAGGAGAACCTGAAATATAATCTGAACCATTATTTGAGCTAAAATTTCAGCAAGAATTTATCAAAAAGACTTAAAGATCAAAATCACAACTATAGTATGATTCAGTTGCTGACTTTGAATTGGATTCTGAACTAAATTTTAGCTGTAAACTGAACTCACATATACATTACAACCGAACTAGAACTAACCTGCACTGAACCAGTTCTCATCATTATGTTTCCCATTTGGTTAACCTTCTCCCTTCTCTAACATAAAATTTAATGTTCATCACATGGTAATAACACATTCATAAATATTTATAAATTAACTACTTTTCGAGAGCTCTAAAAATAAATTTACTACACAAAACAAATTGTTTAAACATTTTCAACATAAAACGAACAAAAACATTTACAAAATATTGATAAAAATGTGTTGTAGTTTATAAGTTAGTAAGTGTGAGTGTGAGTGTGTTTATGTGTGTGTGCGGTTTTTTTTAATATGAAATTTATTTATTTTATTACAAAATGTTTCTCCCCCAATTTTGTTTGTTTTTTATGTAAAAAAAATAAATTTTTGAAAATTTATACTCTGTAATATAAATTTGTTACATTAAACCCTTTTTTGCAGGTTGTTTAGAAACTGCTGCTGTTTTCGTTGTAATATTACACTTTTTGGGTGTTTTTTTTTATTATTAAAAATTATTACCTTTTTAACAAAAATATTATATAGATAAATTGTTAACACTTTTTCTCACACTCTCCATCTCTTTTGCTTGTGTGTCCGTTAACCCTTTGATGACGATATGGTTGCATGCGAGTTTTTGGCTTGTATATATACTTGGTAGCACATAGAGCAAATATATCACAGACGGTTTTATAGACGAATATTGTCAGTTCTATATGATCTCAGTTGTACCCTACGAGGTTTTAAATTTGTCTACGTTTTTGTCTTTATATCAAGGGCGGCGACAGGCAATTATAGTGCACAAGGGAATGGACGTCAACTATGTTTTGGATTTAGAGTTTGTCTAGAATAAATTTTTTGTAGTTTTGACTCTAAGCTGACTATAGATAATCATATGATTTGAAACTTAAGTTAAAAGTCCTACAAATTTCTACCATTAAAACCTCTAAATTCTCAATAAACTTGTAGTTTCTGAGCGATTTTAAGCGCAATATTGACATTTATGTAGAAACATAAACACGATCTTGGTAGAGTTGTAGCCCAACAGCCATATAAGCCATCGGCCGAAAAATGGGTTTGAAGTTTACTTCGATAATTTCTTTACAAGTATAAACTTAATACATATTTTATCCAGCAAAATGGAACTCTTCGATGTAATAGAAAGCACATTTCCAAAAATGTTCCTGTATATGAAAATATGTAAACAGAGGGGACATAAGTTGCTTCATGCGGGTAGCATTTCCCTTGTAAAATGAATGAACAATCGATGTGTCTATCTCGCCTCAAATTTTATTAACCTAACTGCGGTAATCGAGATCCAGTTACTTGTTGCTGGACAAGCTAGAAAAATAGTTGGGAATTGGTAGCGTTGATCTAACGGAACAAAAGAAAACTTCTTACGAGTACGATCAAAAAATTAAGTTGTGCTTAAACTTATTTAAATTGTGTGTTCATAGTTTCTCAATTAATGTGATTTCAATTGAATTTCGAGCAGCTTTAGCCAAAGAAGTAATAAGTTGCTTTAATTGAAGAAAATGTAGATTTTCAGCTTCAATGAGGTTAGGAACTGGTCTTATATAGCAAGCAAAAATCTCTGCAAAAATGAAAATTGGAATCGCTGTTGCCATTGTGCATCCTCTAAGAAATATGGTCGCACAAACGATTTTTGTGTTCAAACCAGTGTGTTCCTTTGATTTATGGCATTGCGTGATTCCTTTGAATGTATCACGAGAAGATTTTAAAAATTTATTGTATTTAACCTTAAATCAGTTTTTAATAAAAAAGGAAACAAATTTGGGATACAAAATTAGCTTTGAACCCATAGCCAACTATTGCCAAGCGATATGTTGGGCTTAGAGGACACTCAAGAGCACAATTTTTCTTTTTCTTTTTTCGCCACTACTATTAGCCCACAGATGATGAAAATAAAATAAAAATTTAAGTCGCTTTAGCCGAAAATGTTTGGTCGTCAAAGGGTTAACGGTAAAACAATATTGTATGGAAATTTTCATAAAATATATTTTAGTGTTGAGATATTTTATATATATTCAAATATATGTATGTAAGTATGTTTGTGTGTATGTATTTATGTATGTATTTATGTATGTATATATGTATGTATTTATGTATGTATATATGTATGTATGTGTATAAATATATTGAAATATTCAATATACTTTGAACAGTATTCAATATCAATTTAAACACCAACACAGGAATTCTAACTTAAATATATTAAACCCATACATTTATAAAAACATATATTTGAATGTATGTAGTTTATTATGTTGGTGATTGTATGTGTGTGAAAGGCCAAGCGGGGGTTTCTACTTAACGAAGGATTACTTATGAATAAAAGTTTTTTATTCACTTTTTTCAATATATTTTCTCCATTTTGCTGCGGCTGTTTGTATGTTTGTTACATATTTTTCTTTGAGTGTATTAGAAAGCAACAACAAAAAAACTAAATAAGAAAAAATCTTTTTGTAGAGCTTTTGTGGAGATTAAATTTTGTCATTGCAGCTAAACATATTTTTAGTTGGTTTTTATATGGGACGTTATTTTATGATTTTTTTTCTGCTGAAGTCCAAAAAAGTATTTTAAAATAATTAGAAGTGTGATTCAAAAAGGAAATTGACATTGACAAGCAAAATAACTTGTTGTCATTCTCAGAATATGTTGGATTTTTAAATCAAATTAAAAAAGGTATTTTAATCACTTAAAAAAGGATGCAGGTGAAATCTATAAGATGTTAATACCCTACAGATTTTTGGTTACAAAAGAACCTGAAAAAACAACACAAGACAATCTGATGCCAATTATCTCCTCAGCGTCAGTACTTCAGTTCTATAGAATTCCGGTTCTGTACAAGTTCTGCTGTTGCTCAGATTTAAGTTTAGTTTGTAGTTCTGTTGTGTTCAGTTCATTTATTGTTCAGTTCTAGTTGAGATCAGGTCTAGTTTAATTCAGTTCAGTTCCAGATTAGTTCTAGTTCAGTTTTAGTTCATGTCAAGTTCAGTTCTAGTTTAGTTCTAGTACAGTTCTAGTTCAGTTTTATTTCATTTCTAGTTCAGCATTAGTTCAGTTCTAGTCCAATTCTAGTTCAGTTGTAGTTCATTTCATAGTTCAGTTCTAGTTCAGTTCTTGTTCATATCTATTTAAGTTTCAGTTCATTTCATAGTAGAGTTCTAGTTCAGCTCTAGTTCAGTTCAAGTTCTGCTTTGGTTCACTTTTAATTCAGTTCTAATTAATTTTTATTTCAGTTCAAGTTCATGTCTAGTTCAATTGTAGTCAGTTCTAGTTCAGTTTTAGTTCAGTTTTAGATCAATTTAGTTCAGTTCCAGTTCAGTTCCAGTTCAGTTCTTATTCAGTTCTAGTTCAGTTTTTATTGGGTTTTAGTTCAGTTCGTGTTCAGTCTCTCAGTTTTAATATGGGTCTATGAAATATGTTATAACTATATTTTTGCTAAACATTTATTCCCACGCAACATTCTCATATTAAAGTGATTTTATCTTTACATGTATTTTTTAATTTATTTACATGTTTTTTCTATTTATTTTCTGCCATTTTTACTTATTTTTCACAAAATAAAGTATAAATCATAATTTATCAATATTTTTTGTTTTTAATCACATTTTTCCCCGTTTTATGTATCTTTTGGGGGCTTTAGGATTTTTTATGTTTCTGACATAAATTAAGGTTATTTTTTTTTTCTTCATCACATTTTAATACTTTTAACAAAAATAATATCCTTTTTTTCTCTAGATTTTGTTAAACAAGTTTTTGTGACAGATTTCCATTTTTCGCATAAAACTAAATTAAAATGTAAGAAATTTGTGAAAAAACACTTTTTTTGTTAATTTTTATAGTTTTTTTTTCTTCTTCTTATGAAAAATTGATTACTTGTTGCATTTTTACATAATAGAATTTTAATTAAATTTCACAAAAATAGTTTATTTTTATGTCATTTTAAAGTTTACAACATTGTTTTTTAACTTTTACTCTTTTTTTATTATAAATTTATTTGAAAAGAGTAAAAAGTAGTTAATTTAATATTTTCTACAAAAGTTTATTTTGTTGCTATTTTATAGTATTCCCTTTTACTTTTATTCTAATTAAAGACTTTTTGTGATTTCTTTAAGAAAAAAGGTCTTTTTTTCATTTATGGGTTTATAAAGTGTAAAGAAAACTAATAAATGTGTTGCTAATAGAGCAAAGTTTGAGTAATTTCATTTAAAATTTGTAATGAAAAATTAATGAAAACAATTTCAATGAAAATAAATGAAAAAAAGCGAAAAAATAGTTTACTAAGGCATTCAGTATTCATACAATGAACGCTTAATTAATATTGGGACATACAGTTTCCATAGTCTACGGTCTCGAATAATGACTATAAATAGATTCAACTGTATATGGTCTTGGGCTAGTTTATAGTCTGGCCTATAGACTAGTTCATAGTCTGGCCTATAGACTAGTTTATAATCTGGCCTATAGACTAGTTTATAGTCTGGCCTATAGACTAGTTATGTCTGGCCTACAGACTAGTTTATAGTCTGGCCTACAGACTAGTTTATAGTCTGGCCTACAGACTAGTTTATAGTCTGGCCTACAGACTAGTTTTATAGTCTGGCCTACAGACTAGTTTATAGTCTGGCCTACAGACTAGTTTATAGTCTGGCCTACAGACTAGTTTAGTAGTCTGGCCTACAGACTAGTTTATAGTCTGGCCTTAACAGACTAGTTTATAGTCTGGCCTAAGACTAGTATCTTATAGTATTTATAGTCTGGCCTATAGACTAGTTTATAGTCTGGCCTATAACTAGTTTATAGGTCCTGGCCTATTAGACTAGTTTGATAGTCTGGCCTATGGACTAGTTTATAGTCTGGCCTAATAGACTAGTTTTATAGTCCTGGCCTATAACTAGTTATAGTCTTGGCCTATAGACTAGTTTATAGTCCTGTGCCTATAGACCTAGTTTATAGTCTGGCCCATAGACTAGTTTATAGTCCTGTGCCTATAACTAGTTATAGTCTGGCCTAACTAGTTTATAGGTCTGGCCTGATAACTAGTTTATAAGTCTGGCCTATAGAACTAGTTTATAGTCCTGGCCTATAGACTAGTTTATAGTCCTGGCCTATAAGACTAGTTTATAGTCTGGCCTATAGACTAGTTAATTAGTCTGGCCTATAGACTACGTTTATAGTCTGGCCTATAGACTAGTTTATAGTCTGGCCTATAGACTAGTTTATAGTCTGGCCTATAGACTAGTTTATAGTCTGGCCTATAGACTAGTTTATAGTCTGGCCTATAGACTAGTTTATAGTCTGGCCTATAGACTAGTTTATAGTCTGGCCTATAGACTAGTTTATAGTCTGGCCTATAGACTAGTTTATAGTCTGGCCTATAGACTAGTTTATAGTCTGGCCTATAGACTAGTTTATAGTCTGGCCTATAGACTAGTTTATAGTCTGGCCTATAGACTAGTTTATAGTCTGGCCTATAGACTAGTTTATAGTCTGGCCTATAGACTAGTTTATAGTCTGGCCTATAGACTAGTTTATAGTCTGGCCTATAGACTAGTTTATAGTCTGGCCTATAGACTAGTTTATAGTCTGGCCTATAGACTAGTTTATAGTCTGGCCTATAGACTAGTTTATAGTCTGGCCTATAGACTAGTTTATAGTCTGGCCTATAGACTAGTTTATAGTCTGGCCTATAGACTAGTTTATAGTCTGGCCTATAGACTAGTTTATAGTCTGGCCTATAGACTAGTTTTAGTCTGGCCTATAGACTAGTTTATAGTCGGCCTATAGACTAGTTTATAGTCTGGCCTATAGACTAGTTTATAGTCTGGCCTATAGACTAGTTTTATAGTCCTGGCCTATAGACTAGTTTATAGTCTGGCCTATAGACTAGTTTATAGTCCTGGCCTATAGACTAGTTTATAGTCCTGGCCTATAGACTAGTTTATAGTCTGGCCTATAGACTAGTTTATAGTCTGGCCTATAGACTAGTTTTATAGTCTGGCCTATAGACTAGTTTATAGTCTGGCCTACATAGACTAGTTTATAGTCTGGCCTATGACTAGTTTTATAGTCTGGCCTATAGACTAGTTTATAGTCTGGCCTATAGACTCAGTTTATAGTCTGGCTATAGACTAGTTTATAGTCTGGCTATAGACCTAGTTTATAGTCTGGCCTAATAGACTAGTTATAGTCTGGCCTATAGACTAGTTTATAGTCTGGCCTATAGACTAGTTTATAGTCTGGCCTATAGACTAGTTTATAGTCTGGCCTATAGACTAGTTTATAGTCTGGCCTATAGACTAGTTTATAGTCTGGCCTATAGACTAGTTTATAGTCTGGCCTATAGACTAGTTTATAGTCTGGCCTATAGACTAGTTTATAGTCTGGCCTATAGACTAGTTTATAGTCTGGCCTATAGACTAGTTTATAGTCTGGCCTATAGACTAGTTTATAGTCTGGCCTATAGACTAGTTTATAGTCTGGTATAGACTAGTTTATAGTCTGGCCTATAGACTAGTTTATAGTCTGGCCTATAGACTAGTTTATAGTCTGGCCTATAGACTAGTTTATAGTCTGGCCTATAGACTAGTTTATAGTCTGGCCTATAGACTAGTTTATAGTCTGGCCTATAGACTAGTTTATAGTCTGGCCTATAGACTAGTTTATAGTCTGGCCTATAGACTAGTTTATAGTCTGGCCTATAGACTAGTTTATAGTCTGGCCTATAGACTAGTTTATAGTCTGGCCTATAGACTAGTTTATAGTCTGGCCTATAGACTAGTTTATAGTCTGGCCTATAGACTAGTTTATAGTCTGGCCTATAGACTAGTTTATAGTCTGGCCTATAGACTAGTTTATAGTCTGGCCTATAGACTAGTTTATAGTCTGGCCTATAGACTAGTTTATAGTCTGGCCTATAGACTAGTTTATAGTCTGGCCTATAGACTAGTTTATAGTCTGGCCTATAGACTAGTTTATAGTCTGGCCTATAGACTAGTTTATAGTCTGGCCTATAGACTAGTTTATAGTCTGGCCTATAGACTAGTTTATAGTCTGGCCTATAGACTAGTTTATAGTCTGGCCTATAGACTAGTTTATAGTCTGGCCTATAGACTAGTTTATAGTCTGGCCTATAGACTAGTTTATAGTCTGGCCTATAGACTAGTTTATAGTCTGGCCTATAGACTAGTATAGACTAGTTTATAGTCTGGCCTATAGACTAGTTTATAGTCTGGCCTATAGACTAGTTTATAGTCTGGCCTATAGACTAGTTTATAGTCTGGCCTATAGACTAGTTTATAGTCTGGCCTATAGACTAGTTTATAGTCTGGCCTATAGACTAGTTTATAGTCTGGCCTATAGACTAGTTTATAGTCTGGCCTATAGACTAGTTTATAGTCTGGCCTATAGACTAGTTTATAGTCTGGCCTATAGACTAGTTTATAGTCTGGCCTATAGACTAGTTTATAGTCTGGCCTATAGACTAGTTTATAGTCTGGCCTATAGACTAGTTTATAGTCTGGCCTATAGACTAGTTTATAGTCTGGCCTATAGACTAGTTTATAGTCTGGCCTATAGACTAGTTTATAGTCCGGCCTTTAGACTAGTTTATAATCTGACCGATAGACTAGTTTATAGTCTGGAGTATGGACTATTTTATAGTCTGGCCTATAGACTAGTTTATAGTCTGGCCTATAGACTAGTTTATAGTCTGGCCTATAGACTAGTTTATAGTCTGGCTATAGACTAGTTTATAGTCTGGCCTATAGACTATTTATAGTCTGGCCATAGACTAGTAATATCCTGGCCGATAGACTAGTTTATAGTCTGGAGTATGGACTATTTTATAGTCTGGTCTATAGACTAATTTATAGTCTGGCATAGACTAGTTTATAGTCTGGCCTATAGACTAGTTTATAGTCTGGCCTATAGACTAGTTTATAGTCTGGCCTTAGACTAGTTTTATAGTCTGGCCTATAGACTAGTTTATAGTCGGCCTTAGACTAGTTTATAATCTGACCGATAGACTAGTTTTATAGTCTGGAGTATGGACTATTTTATAGTCTGGTCTATAGACTAATTTATAGTCTGGCCTATAGACTAGTTTTATAGTCTGGCCTATAGACTAGTTTTATAGTCTGGCTATAGACTAGTTTATAGTCTGGAGTATGGACTATTTTATAGTCTGGTCTATAGACTAATTTATAGTCTGGCCTATAGACTAGTTTATAGTCTAGCCTATAGACTAGCTTATAGTCTGGACTATAGTTTACTTTATAGATCCGTCTGAAAACCAGTTTATAGAGTTGCCCTATTTACTTATTTAATGGGCTGTTTAATAAAATTTGTCTTGTTTAAGATTAAATATAATCCTTAAATACTTTTACATAAAGGATTCTTAAAGTATTTTATTTAAAAAAAGTCAAGGACAAGCCGTATCTGCTCTTGGGAATGGGAAAGGTTAAAAAAGGGAAATTATTGAAATTTGAAGAAAATTTATTTCGAAAAAATTCCTTAAAATAATGAAATAATCTGAGCAATTTTTTCGCCTTAAAATTATGACTATTAAACAACTTTTGTTAAAAAAAAAAAAAATAATAAGAAAATTAAAAACAAAAGAAATCCAAGGTTATTGTCTAGCAAATAAATATTCAACACCCTGCGGCTTTGTAAAACAATATATTAGTCTGCCTAAGAATAACGAAAAAAATTATGAAAAAGAAACTAAAAAAATGTTTCTCCATTGGATAACTTTTGGTATAAATTGCTTCTTTTTGAATGAATAACTGCTGGAAAAAGAAGAAGAAAAAATGCAATTAAGACAATAACTTATTCTGCCATTTCTCTGCTTTCTTTTCTACTTCCCTTCTTTAAATTTAGCCATTTGTAAGTATTTTTTATTATTTTTTTATTTAATTTCTTTTTTTCCGTTCACACAGAAAACTCTCTCATGGCTTAGAAAAAGAAGAAGAGAAATATGAAAACAAATAAAATAAAAAAGACAAACTAAAAGTTCAGAAACTCATTTATTTATATAATAAAATAGCGAAAACGATGGAAAAAAAACTTACAATTTGATTTGTTTATAGAAATACGATTTCAATAAAGTTTTTTCTCTCACACCATCTTTTTTCCTCGCTCTCTCTCTCTTTAATGTTTTCTGCACTTTGCCAGAGCCACCAAATTTATTTCATTGCTTGTGTTAGTGTGTTAGTGAAAGAGATACAACCAACTTTCAATGCTGCAACAACAGCAACACTCAATGGCTGCACAAACACTCTCACAATATTATTCTAAAATGGAATAAAAATTCAAAAAAGAAAACAATTATTAATGGCGAATCTTGAAAACCCTCTACCAGAAATACGAGTGAAGTAAATACGTTATGTTTTGTACATACACACTTACACATACACTCAGAAACGTATAGAATTTATACAAGTTTTTCTTAAATGTAACACAGGAACCCTTAATAAGTCATAAATTAGTTGTACTTTGGCTTATAGCTTTTTTTAATGGACCGATTTTGATTAAATAGAAAACTTCTCAGAACTATAACAAATATTCAGGCAAAATTCATTCAGCTTCTGTCAATTATTGTAAATGTGAACGTGCCAACAACAGACAGACAGGCAGGCTGACATAACTAAATTGACTAAGATTTTAAATTATTGCAGGACTATATATACTTTATGGGGTCTGATATTATTCCTTCATAGCGCTACACACGGAATGACAAAGTTAATATACTCTCCTTTTCCACTTGTGTAGTGGAAGGTATAAAAATTGCCATTAAAAAAGATTCTTTGAAAACTAAAGTTCGTTGTGTTAAAATATATATAAATACTTTAGTATGTCTGTATCTGTGTGTGTGTGCCTCAATTGTAAATGTGCCTACAATGTCGTTAAAGAAAACAACTAAAATTTTTTCTTTCAAATATAAACATCACGAACAAACATTTTATTCAACGGCAAAATGATTTTTAAAGTTTTTTTATTTATTTTTTTGTTTTCTCAGATTCTTTGTAACAGAACGTTAAAGCGACTATTTTTGTATGCCACTAAATAAGTCAGCACTATCGTCCAAATGTTTAGATCACAAAAAGAGTACTCTAAAACTCGTGCAAAAAAATAAAAACATTTCAAATTGAAGTCCCATTAAACTGGGCCTAATCAAAACTACATTTAGACTGGTATTCTAATCACTATTATTACCATTAAATATAGTTCTTCTAACTACTGTAAGTATATCTCACCTTTAAACTATTATTTTTATAGTACGTACCATCGAAAAAGTGTTTAGATCACCTTGACAAAAGGAAAAGTAATTTGCTGGACTTCACAGCAGTTTGCATTTCTAAAACTGTACATAGTTGTGACTACCAAATAAATGTCCAGTATATTATACAACTTAAAAGCCCTGTGTGCATACCAAACTTGAGTTTTTACGCAGACTACATTAAGGATTAAACAAGATATAACGACTTTAATTCTGCAGAAGCTAAAATTGTAGTATTTAATTCACTTGTGATGACCTTTTGAACTTTTCGGAACCCTTTTTATATAGTATTTATAGAGCTTTTCATCAGTATGCTCAAATATGCTCCTTTAGAAATTAACACACTTTTCGACATTTTTTTGTGTGCTCTCTTTAACAAGTGTCCAATATCTCTCCATCGGTCTTAGTTTCGCGTAGTTTTGGAATATTTCTCTCTCTCTTTGTACAAATACCACATTATTGTTCTTGTACACTCAAGTACTTGTTTACCACAAGTGACATTACGTACTACTTGCTATACCAAGAACTTTTTAGGAATGTTGACCGCTTTTGGTTCTAAACATTTCATGGAGCATCAGTTACTTTAAATGTTTGACCATAAAGATGTAAAAAATCGGCCAGAACATGATTTTTAATACTTGACTTCAATTTCCATGCTCCATTTTTGGCCTCTAAATTTTTAGCAAACGTTCCTGTCAGGAGCTTTTTAAGGCCTTGTATGTTTTAAAATCTGCATTAGAATTTTTATTAGAATCTGAATGAAAGTCTGGAGGTTTTCCTAGGCCTTGCACTAGAATCTGAACTTAAGTTTGAGCTTAAATGTTACTTTAATCTGAAATCAGAATTTGAACTTTAACTGAAGCGGAGTCAACTAGAATTCGAATTAAAACCTGAACCAGAATCTATGCTAGAACCTGAATTGGAATCTAATGTAGAATTCGAATTATTATTTGAACTAAAATCCCAACAGAATCTGAATTAGAATTTAACTAGAACCAAAACTAGGACCTTTAACTTTTCGTACCAAAGAGTCTGAGCACTGAACTAAACGGGTTGCTATCCTACCGGATGTGTTGGAAATTTGGATCATTCATTTACCGGTACTAAGTTTCCTGTCACGAACCAGCTACCGGTACTGTTTAATAACATTGGCCAAATTTGACGTCAGGAATTTGAATAATTGTCCAACTTTTTGTAGTACCAATTCGGGTTTTATTGAACATATTTTATAATTTTGTGCGACTGATATGTTTTACAAAGGAAACTTGATAAGAAAATCAAAACGTTAATAATATTCAGTATCATAGTCTGATCTAGAAATATCCAAACTGGAATCTGATCACGAATATAGAATCAAACTACAAAAGAACTGGAATAAAACTAAAATCTAAATTAGGATCTGAACTAGA
>PYHX02000158.1:39619531-39765970 GCA_004302925.2 Cochliomyia hominivorax
ATTTGCTCAACATTCAATATACAATTTTTGATGAGGAATGTGAAATTTCGCCAGAACATACGTTTTATCATCCATTATGCAGCAAGAAAACTTTTTTAGAAAACGTGATAACATGCTCCTGTCAGGAACGTTTTGATCCTTGTACGCTTTTAACCTTCGTAGCTTTATGTTTTCATACCAAAGATTTCCTACTGGATGTGTTGGATGCTCTTTAGAAAAATGCTTTATATTTCTCTGCCTTCTACCTGAACCAGGTTTTCCACAACGGTTAAGTTCTTCCGGTACCGTTTAATATTATTGGAAACAGTTTGATGGCAGACATTTGAGTGTTGGGCCAACTTTTTGGAGGACCAAGCTGGAATTTATTTTCCTGGTCGCTGTCAATATATATTAAAGGAAACGTGTGTTAAGAATTTTTCGAACTCATTCCTTTTTCCCATAAAATTTTGGAGATATGGCTGCATTAATCAAATAAAAATATAATCTTTAATATATAGTTAAGTATCTGTCGTAAACAACTAAGAAGTATTTTCAGCAGGACTTTCCTATAATGTCAGGGTGAAAAAGGTCAATCTTTTTAATCATTATTTAATATGAACTGGACTTTTGGTTTACTTTCTGCTTCCATGACTTGTTTATTGCACGTAATAAATAAAATCTTTTTCAACCACTGTTCATAAGTAACCACAACAGATTTTAAGTTTATTTCATTGTATATCATAACGTATGATGAATATTTATTATTCATCATTAATCATACGTACACTAAAGTGTAATATCTGCTAAAACATGTTCAATATATATTTTTCTGCGTCTGCTGTAATCAATAATCCCTCAACTACATACAATTTTGATTATTTAAATCTACTCATTCTTATGACCTTGATCATTTAATTCCCTAGACGTAACTGTAAATTCCACTGTGCAACAATTTCATTCATTACATTTCTAACAAAACAATATTTGGTATTTTATTCATACACCTTCACGCACATATGCATATGTAATTTTCTTTCCATCCATATTGTAAATATAATTTGATATAATAAAATATGGGGATACCACTTTCTTCCATCATTTAATGTTATTTTAAATGTTTTTTTATTTTGTTTTACTGAAACATGAGAAACTACATGAATAAATATACAACATACAACTACACCTTTCTGAAGTTAAGTTTTCCTTTAAAAAAATTGCTTAAATACAGAACTTGTACTCCACCCTAAAAATACAATTGTAAATGAATTGCTTTGCGTGGGAATTTTCAAAAAACTATATATGAATAAATTGCATACAGAATTTTGAACCCCATATTGTGCACGTGTGGCATGTATGGTGTGTCCTGTATCCGTACATGAAAAATATGATTGTGGCCAAAAATGAAATATGAATATTGAGGGGAAAAAATTCCCATATGGTAAAGTTTCTTCATTTCACTTTATTTCGTTTACATTTCTTTTTTCTTCTTCTTCTTTTTTGCTTTTTAATAAATTTAATTTTAGTGTCAAATTGTTGTATAAACACCGGATAATAGGTTCCATTTTTATTCCACTCTATGCAGCCGTAAAGATAAAGTTTGTTAAGCAAATTTGATTTATTAAAACTACTAATGGTTATTTTTGGAGGAGGTTTATCATGTGTCTAGGAGAGATGTGTTCGGATAAAGGGAATACATGAAGAGATAGAATAATAATAATAGTTACATATGTTACAAATGTAATTTAGGTTTCAAGGGAGGGGGAGAAAGTTTCCAGAAATATGAGAGTATTTAAAAGTTGAATAATTGAATAAATTAACTGAATTAATTAGAAAACTACTTATGAAATGAACTGAAACGAACAAGAACAGAATTAGAACGGAACTAAAACTGAACTATAACTGAACTAAAATTGAACTAGAAATGAACTATAACAAAAATAGATATGAAACTAGAACTTTTTTTTTTTTTTTTTTTTTTTTTTTTTATTTATTATTATTTATTAAATTCATAATTACACAAATATTATTTATACACCCGCTAAGCCATATGGCTTGACAGCAGGAAGAAAGTTTTTAGTTACATAATATACTTAAACAAATAACAATCATTGCGAATTTATAAAAAAAATTTTTAATTAATTTTTTCTCTTAAAGTTATTTTTAACATTTAAAATCTCGTTTGGTAAATTATTCAATATAGATGGTAACGTGACGCCTAGTGTGGATCTTCCGAATTCATTTAGAAACCGATCCGTTTGGTATCTGTTCTGTACTCGTCTTCTAGTTTGGTATGGGTGGTTAATAATACGAAGAAATCTGTTGTCTCCAAAGAATTCATTTACTATTGTTGTAGAGTATATACTTTTAACGTTAAGAATATTCAACTCCTTAAATATTGCTCGATAGTTGCTATTATTGTTCGTAGATATTCCATATTGAAGTTGTGGGCATGGTAGTTTTTCCATAATATTTTTCACGATTGCGTTTTGTGATTTTGCAGTGATTTGCTGTATTTAGCACTACCCCATGCAGTCACTCCATGTCGTAGATATGATTCAGCGAGTGAAAAGTATGCTTGTCTTAAAACATTGTAGTTTGCAACAGTAACTTAAATGGAACAATGTGTATGCAGTTTTTCGAAGTTTCTTTTTAAGATCATCAATTTGAAATTTTCCATTTAAAACTACTGTCCACATACACTCCCTAGATATTTATATATATTCCACTATCTCAATATTGTATTACAGTTGCCATCAACATAAATTAGAGTTTTTTATTTGAAAATGTAGACAATTTGTATTATGATATACTAGAGTAACTTGTGAGTTTGAGAGGTGAGGAGGTTTAATATGCATTACTTTTGTCTTATTAGCGTTAATGATAAGGCCGTTATCCATGGCACCATTTTGTGGCAATATTCAATTGATTTTTGCATCTGATCAATGGCGGTTGTTAGGTTTGTCTCAGCTACTACTATTGCTGTATCGTCAGCATATGCAAAATTTTACTATTTTCTAAAAGTTTTGAGTAAATCATTGGCATATATTATATATAAGATTGGGCCTAATTTGGAACCTTGTGGCACTCCATGTTGTGTTGGCATTGATTGCTGAAACTATTTGAATTTTAACGATAAAATTTCTGCATTCGAGGGTAATCAGTAAACCAATTTAATGTATTTCCTCTGATTCCATTCCTATATAAAAGTATTAATCAGCTTTTCGTGTGATAACGTGTCAAAGGCTTTACTAAAATCGATATATAGAACTAAGCAGTGTTGGTGTTTACTTAGACAGTTATTTATAAAATTGGAGAACTCACCCAGTAATTTATTTATGCTTTTACCTCTTTGAAAGCCGAATTGATTATAATTTATTATTTTGTATTTCTCTAAATCTGAGTTAGCCTCCTTACAACAACTTCTTCCAATACTTTTTCAATTGCTGATAAGATAGATATAGGTCGATAGTTATTAAAATCTGACTTAGTTCCATTTTTATATATCGGTCTTATTATCGATGTTTTTAAAAGTTTGGCACTGTCGCATTAATGAGGCTATATTAATTAGTTTTGTGATGATTGGTGTTAGTAGATTGGCATTGTTTCTTAGATCTCTTGGTCTTATCTGATCTACGCCAGCTCCTTTCTTTACGTTAAGGCATTTTAAAATATTATATACTTCATTTTCATTTGTTTGTGATAAATACAAAGAATTTTGTTGGGGTAAATCTTATATTATACAATGTTTGAATACTACAATCATGAATTATTTGCTTAATATTTTCACTAAAACTTGTAGCGAAACCATTTAATATATTATTTAAATTATTATTTTAAAGTTTTTGTTGATATTATCATCTATATTGGTATATTTTTTTTCCAATAATTTCATTAATAATTTGCCATGTTGCTCGAATATCATTTCTATTGTCTATAAACTTTTGACGGTAATAATTGTTTTTAACAGTTATTATTTTTTTATTTAATTGATTTCTATAGAGTTTATATTCATTTTCTTTATTTTTATTTGTTTTGTTATTTTTGAATTTTTTGAATAATTTGTCTCTAATTAGGCAACATTTCACCAGTTCTTCGTTAATCCACGGACTAGAGGATCGTTTTTTATGTAATTTTTTAGTTTGGTAAGAACTACTATAGATGTCAGCAAATTGTTCATGTATTTATTATATATATCATTAGTATTGTTTATATTATTTATAATATCATTCCATTTAATTTCCTTTATTTTTAAATCAATTAAATAGTTATTTAGTTTTTGCTGAGAAGTGTTGTTTTCCGAACCCTTATTATTAGCATTTACTTGTTGATTGAGAGAACAAAAGAGAGTGTAATGATCAGAAATTGTTGTTGCAATTATCGATGCGTGTGCTTGTGTATTAGACTCATTGATTTTAACAAATAAGTGATCAAATACAAGAACTTGTTTTTTTAGTTACATCTTCTCTTGTACTCTCATTTATTAAACACTGCATTCCATTTGACGATAGCATGTCCAGATATGTTGTTGTTGTTTTATTTTCTTTTTTTATATTTATATTCATATCTCCCACGATAATAATCTCTTGCTTTTTGTTTATTTGGTTTATTAATAGAAATAGAACTGAACTAAAAACTGAACTAAAACTGAACTAGAATTGAATTAATCTGAATTAGAACTGAACTAGAATTGAACTAAATCAGAACTAGAACTGAGCTAGAACTGAACTGAACTAGAACTGAACTGACTAGAACTGAACTAGGAAATGAACTGAACTAGAACTGAACTAGAACTGAACTAGAACTGAACTATAACTGAACTAGAACTGAACTAGAAACTGAACTAGTACTGAACTAGATCTGATTAAAGCTGAACTAGAACTGAACTAGTATTGAACTGAACTAGAACTGAACTAGAACTGAACTAGACCTGAAACTAGAAATGAACTAGAAATGAACTGAACTAGAACTGAACTAGAACTGAACTAGAACTGAACAAGAACTGAACTAAAACTGAACTAGAACTGAACTAGAATTGAACTAAAACTGAACTAGAACTGAACTAGAACTGAACTAGAACTGAACTAAAACTGAACTAGAACTGAACTAAAACTGAATTAGAATTGAACTAGAATTGAACTAGAACTGATCTAGAACTGAACTAAAACTGAACTAGGACTGAACTAGAAATGAACTAAAACTAAACTAAAACTGAACAAGAACAGAACTAGAATGGAACTAAAACTGAACTTGAACTGGAACTAAACTGGAACTGATCTAGAAATGAACTAGAACTGAACTAAAACTGAACTTGTACTGAAATAGAAATGAACTAAAACTGAACTAGAACTGAATTAAAACTCAACTGAACTGAAATAAAAATCTGTATTTGAATCTGCGTTAGAAACTTAATTAGAATTTGAACAATTATTTAAATTACATTTTGAACTGGCACCTGGAATAGAATCTCAATTAGAAGAGAACTAGAATCTGAATTATAATTCGAATATAAATTTGACCAAAAATCATAATCTGATAATCTGAAGAAAAATCTGAACTACAATCTGAATCAGATTCTAAACTTGAATTATATCAAGAATCTGAGTTAGAAACGAGAATCTAAATTAAAATCTGAACTAGAATTTGATTTAGAATCTAAATTAGAATTAAACTGGAACTAAAAATAAATAAATTTATTTGAACTGAACTTCTTCTGAAAATAAATCTAAACTGTTATCTCAAAATCTGAACAATATTCTTTAATAGAAACATATATAATAGGTCTGTAGAATTTCTGAACTGATCAAGAATCATAACTGACTAGAATCTGTATCAGAATCTGAACAAAAATCAAAACAGGAATCTGAACTAGAATTATTATAGCAAGAATCTGAGTTAAAAACTGCATGAAAATCTAAATAAGAATCGGAGCTTGAATCTTAACTAAAATCTGAACTAGAATTGAACTGAAACTGAAAATAGAGAAATTTACTTGAACTGAACTTCTTCTGAAAATAAATCTGAAAAATCTGCACATATTTCTTTAACAGATTCTCAACAAGAATCTGTACTTAGACATATATAAAATGTCTGGAAATGGAACCGAAATTGGAATCTAAATTATAATCTGAATTGAAATATGAGCTACAATCTAAAATAGAATCTGGGCTGGAATTAGACCCATAATTTCAAACTTTTTTCCGACTGGAAGAATTGAAATATAAAATACAAAGTAATAGTTGAAGAAGAACCTGAAATATAATCTGAACCATTATTTGAGCTAAAATTTCAGCAAGAATTTAGCAAAAAGACTTAAAGATCAAGATCACAACTATAATATGATTCAGTTGCTGACTTTGAATTGGATTCTGAACTAAATTTTAGCTGTAAACTGAACACACAAATATATTACAACCGGACTAAAATTAACCTGCACTGAACCAGTTCTCATCATTATGTTTCCCATTTGGTTAACCTTCTCCCTTCTCTAACATAAAATTTAATGTTCATCACATGGTAATAACGCATTCATAAATATTTATAAATTAACTGCTTTTCGAGAGCTCTAAAAATAAATTTACTACACAAAACAAATTGTTTAAACATTTTCAACATAAAACGAACAAAAACATTTACAAAATATTGATAAAAATGTGTTGTAGTTTATAAGTTAGTAAGTGTGTGTATGAGTGTGTTTATGTGTGTGTGCGATTTTTTTTAATATGAAATTTATTTATTTTATTACAAAATTTTTTCTCCCCCAATTTTGTTTGTTTTTTATGTAAAAAAAATAAATTTTTGAAAATTTATACTCTGTAATATAAATTTGTTACATTAAACCCTTTTTTGCAGGTTGTTTAGAAACTGCTGCTGTTTTCGTTGTAATATTACACTTTTTGGGTGTTTTTTTTATTATTAAAAATTATTACCTTTTTAACAAAAATATTATATAGATAAATTGTTAACACTTTTTCTCACACTCTCTAACTCTTTTGCTTGTGTCTCCATTAACCCTTTGATGACCATTGCCTGCGAGTTTTTGGCTTGTATATATACTTGGTAGCACATAGAGCAAATGTATCACAGACAGTTTTATAGAAGAGTATTGGTTCAACAGATATGTAGTTAAGTGCCAGTCTCTATTTGGTCTCAGTTGTATCCTACAAGGTTTCAAATTTGTGTACTTTATGGTCCTTATACCAATGGCGGCTACAGGTAAATATAGGGCTCAAGGGAATGGACATCAATTATGTTTTGGATTTAGAGTTTGTCTAGAATAAGATTTATGCAGTTTTCACTCTAAGCTGACTATAGATAATCATATGATTTGAAACTTTAGTTAAAATTCCTACAAATCTCTGACATTAAAACCTCTAAATTGTCAATGAACTTGTAGTTTTAAGCGTTTTTAAGCGCAAATATTGACATTTGGGTATTGGTGGCGTTGATCTAACGGAGCAAAAGAAAACTTCTTACGAGTACGATCGAAAAACTAAGTTTTTTTTTTTAATTTAAACTTATTTAAATTATGTGTTCATAGTTCCTCAATTAACGTGATTTCAATTGAATTTCGAGCAGTTTTAGCCAAAGAACTAATAAGTTGCTTTAATTCAAGAAAACGTGGATTTTCAGATTCAACGAGGTTAGGAACTGGCCTTATGTAGCAAGCAAAAATCTCTGCAAAAGTGAAAGTTGGAATCGCTGTTGTCATTGTGCATCCTCTAAAAAATATAGCCGTACAAAGGTTTTTTACGTTCAACGTGAATCCTTGGATTCACGACACCGCATGATAGCTTTGGCAACTATCACGAAAAGATTTTAAAGATTTATTGTATTTAACCTTAAATCAGCTTTTAATAAAAACAGAAACAAATTTGGGATACGAAATTAGCTTTGAACCTATAGGCAACTATTGCCAAGCGATATCATGGGCTTAGAGGACACTCAAGAGCACGATTTTTCTTTTCGTCACTACTATTAGCCCACAGATTATGAAAATAAAATAAAAATTTAAATTGCTTCACCGAAAATGTTTGGTCGTCAAAGGGTTAACGGTAAAACAATATTGCATGGAAATTTTCATAAAATATATTTTAGTGTTGAGATATTTTATATATATTCAAATATATGTATGTATATATATACGTATGTATTTATGTATGTATATATATATATGTGTGTGTATGAATATATTGAAATATTCAATATACTTTGAACAGTATTCAATATCAATTTAAACACCAACACAGGAATTCTAACTTAAATAAATTAAACCCATACATTTATAAAAACATATATTTGAATGTATGTAGTTTATTATGTTGGTGATTGTATGTGTGTGAAAGGCCAAGCGGGGGTTTCTACTTAACGAAGGATTATTTATGAATTAAAGTTTTTTATTCACTTTTTTCAATATATTTTCTCCATTTTGCTGCGGCTGTTTGTATGTTTGTTACATATTTTTCTTTGAGTGTATTAGAAAGCAACAACAAAAAAAACTAAATAAGAAAAAATCTTTTTGTAGAGCTTTTGTGGAGATTAAATTTTGTCATTGCAGCTAAACATATTTTTAGGTGGTTTTTATATGGGACGTTATTTTATGATTTTTTTTTCTGCTGAAGTCCAAAAAAGTATTTTAAAATAATTAGAAGTGTGATTCAAAAAGGAAATTGACATTGACAAGCAAAATAACTTGTTGTCATTCTCAGAATATGTTGGATTTTTAAATCAAATTAAAAAAAGTATTTTAATCACTTAAAAAAGGATGCAGGTGAAATCTATAAGATGTTAATACCCTACAGATTTTTGGTTACAAAAGAACCTGAAGAAACAACACAAACAATCTGATGACTATTATCTCCTCAGTGTCAGTACTTCAGTTCTGTAGTATTCCGGTTCTGTACAAGTTCAGCTGTTGCTCAGATTTAAGTTTAGTTTGTAGTTCTGTTTGTGTTCAGTTCATTTATTGTTCAGTTCTAGTTCAGTTCAGTTCCAGTTTAGTTCTAGTTCAGTTTTAGTTCATGTCTAGTTCAGTTTTAGTTGAGTTCAGTTCAGTTCCAGTTTAGTTCTAGTTCAGTTCTTGTTCATATCTATTTAAGTTTCATTTCAGTTATAGTTCGCTTCTAGTTCAGTTCAAGTTCTGCTTTGGTTCGCTTTTAATTCAGTTGAAGCTCAGTTTTAGTTCAGTTCAAGTTCATGTCTAGTTCAGTTCTTATCAAGTTCTATTTCAGTTCAAGTTCATGTCTAGTTTAGTTTAAGTTCATGTCTAGTTCAGTTCTAGTTCAGTTCTAGTTCAGTTCTTATTCAGTTCTAGTTCAGTTTCAATTGGGTTTTAGTTCAGTTCATGTTCAGTCCCTTAGTTTTAATATGGGTCTATGAAATATGTTATAACTATATTTTTGCTAAACATTTATTCCCACGCAACACTCTCATATTAAAGTCAGTTTATATTTACATATATTTTTTAATTTATTTACATGTTTTTTCTATTTATTTTCTGCCATTTTTACTTATTTTCACAAAATAAAGTATAAATCATAATTTATCAATATTTTTTGTTTTTAATCACATTTTTCCCCGTTTTATGTATCTTTTGGGGGCTTTAGGATTTTTATATTTTTCTGACATAAATTAAGGTTATTATTTTTCTTCGTCACATTTTAACACTTTTAACAAAAATAATATCCTTTTTTTCTCTAGATTTTGTGAAACAAGTTTTTGTGACAGATTTCCATTTTTCGCATAAAACTAAATTAAAATGTAAGAAATTTGTGAAAAAACACTTTTTTGTTAATTTTATAGTTTTTTTTTTTTTTCTTTTTATGAAAAATTGATTACTTGTTGCATTTTTACATAATAGAATTTTAATTAAATTTCAGAAAAATAGTTTATTTTTTATGTCATTTTAAAGTTTACAACATTGTTTTTTAACTTTTACTCTTTTTTTATTAAAAATTTATTTGAAAGAGTAAAAAGTAGTTAATTTAATATTTTCTACAAAAGTTTATTTTGTGCTACTTTTATAGCATTTCCTTTTTACTTTTAATTCTAATTAAAAGACCTTTTGTGATTTCTTTAAGAAAAAAGGTCTTTTTTTCATTTATGGGTTTTTAAAGTGCAAAGAAAACTAATAAATGTGTTGCTAAATAGAGCAAAGTTGAGTAATTTCATTTAAATTTTGTAATGAAAAATTAATGAAAACAATTTCAATGAAAATAAATGAGAAAAAGCGAAAAATAGTTTACTTAGGCATTCAGTATTCATACAATGAACGCTTAATTAATATTAGACATACAGTTTTCCATAGTCTACGGTCTCGAATAATGACTATACATAGATTCCCCTGTATACGGTCTGGGCTAGTTTATAGTCTGGCCTATAGACTAGTTTATAGTCTGGCCTATAGACTAGTTTATAGTCTGGCCTATAGACTAGTTTATAGTCTAGCTATAGACTAGTTTATAGTCGTCTATAGACTAGTTTATAGTCTGGTCTATAGACTAGTTTATAGTCTGGTCTATAGACTAGTTTATAGTCTAGTCTATAGACTAGTTTATAGTCTGGTCTATAGACTAGTTTATAGTCTAGTCTATAGACTAGTTTTATAGTCTAGTCTATAGACTAGTTTATAGTCTAGTCTATAGACTAGTTTATAGTCTGGTCTATAGACTAGTTTATAGTCTGGTCTATAGACTAGTTTATAGTCTAGTCTAGACTAGTTTATAGTCTAGTCTATAGACTAGTTTATAGTCTAGTCTATAGACTAGTTTATAGTCTAGTCTATAGACTAGTTTATAGTCTGTCTATAGACTAGTTTATAGTCTAGTCTATAGACTAGTTTATAGTCTAGTCTATAGACTAGTTTATAGTCTAGTCTATAGACTAGTTTATAGTCTAGTCTATAGACTAGTTTATAGTCTAGTCTATAGACTAGTTTATAGTCTGGCCTATAGACTAGTTTATAGTCTGGCCTATAGACTAGTTTATAGTCTAGTCTATAGACTAGTTTATAGTCTGGCCTATAGACTAGTTTATAGTCTGGCCTATAGACTAGTTTATAGTCTGGCCTATAGACTAGTTTATAGTCTGGCCTATAGACTAGTTTATAGTCTGGCTATAGACTAGTTTATAGTCTGGCCTATAGACTAGTTTATAGTCTGGCCTATAGACTAGTTTATAGTCTGGCCTATAGACTAGTTTATAGTCTGGCCTATAGACTAGTTTATAGTCTGGCCTATAGACTAGTTTATAGTCTGGCCTATAGACTAGTTTATAGTCTGGCCTATAGACTAGTTTATAGTCTGGCCTATAGACTAGTTTATAGTCTGGCCTATAGACTAGTTTATAGTCTGGCCTATAGACTAGTTTATAGTCTGGCCTATAGACTAGTTTATAGTCTGGCCTATAGACTAGTTTATAGTCTGGCCTATAGACTAGTTTATAGTCTGGCCTATAGACTAGTTTATAGTCTGGCCTATAGACTAGTTTATAGTCTGGCCTATAGACTAGTTTATATCTGGCCTATAGACTAGTTTATAGTCTGGCCTATAGACTAGTTTATAATCTGGCCTATAGACTAGTTTATAGTCTGGCCTTTAGACTAGTTTATAGTCTGGCCTATAGACTAGTTTATAATCTGGCCTATAGACTAGTTTATAGTCTGGCCTATAGACTAGTTTATAGTCTGGCCTATAGACTAGTTTATAGTCTGGCCTATAGACTAGTTTATAGTCTGGAGTATGGACTATTTTATAGTCTGGTCTATAGACTAATTTATAGTCTGGCCTATAGACTAGTTTATAGTCTGGCCTATAGACTAGTTTATAGTCTGGCCTATAGACTAGTTTATAGTCTGGCCTATAGACTAGTTTATAGTCTGGCCTATAGACTAGTTTATAGTCTGGCCTATAGACTAGTTTATAGTCTGGCCTATAGACTAGTTTATAGTCTGGCCTATAGACTAGTTTATAGTCTGGCCTATAGACTAGTTTATAGTCTGGCCTAATAGACTAGTTTATAGTCTGGCCTATAGACTAGTTTATAGTCTGGCCTATAGACTAGTTTAATAGTCTGGCCTATAGACTAGTTTATATCTGGCCTATAACTAGTTTATAGTCTGGCCTATAGACTATTTATAGTCTGGCCTTAGACTAGTTTATGTCTGGCCTATTAGACTAGTTTATAGTCTGGCCTATAGACTAGTTTATAGTCTGCTAGTTTATAGTCGGCTATAGACTAGTTTATAGTCTGGCCTATAGACTAGTTATAGTCTGGCCTATAGACTAGTTTTAGTCTGGCCTATAGACTAGTTTATAGTCTGGACTAAAGTCTACTTTATAGATTTCGTCTGAAGACCAGTTTATAGAGTTGCCTATTTACTTATTTATGGGCTGTTTAATAAAATTTGTCTTATTTAAGATTAAATATAATCCTTAAATACTTTTACATAAAGGATTCTTAAAGTATTTTATTTAAAAAAATCCATGGTGTTGTCAAGGACAAGCCGTATCTGCTCTTGGAATGGGAAAGGTTAAAAAATGGAAATTATTGAAATTTGAAGAAAATTTATTTCGAAAAAATTCCTTAAAAATAATGAAATAATCTGAGCAATTTTTTCGCCTTAAAATTATGACTATTAAACAACTTTTGTTAAAAAAAAAATAATAAGAAAATTAAAAACAAAAGAAATCCAAGGTTATTGTCTAGCAAATAAATATTCAACACCCTGCGGCTTTGTAAAACAATATATTAGTCTGCCTAAGAATAACAAAAAAAGGAACAGCCGAAAAAATTATGAAAAAGAAACTAAAAAATGTTTCTCCATTGGATAACTTTTGTATAAATTGCTCCTTTTTGAATGAATAACTGCTGGAAAAGGAAGAAGAAAAAATGCAATTAAGACAATAACTTATTCTGCCATTTCTCTGCTTTCTTTTCTACTTCCCTTCTTAAATTAGCCATTGTAAGTATTTTATTATTTTTTTTAATTTCTTTTTCCGTTCAACACAGAAAACTCTCTCATGGCTTAGAAAAGGAAGAAGAGAAATATGAAAACAAATAAAATAAAAAAAGACAAACTAAAAGTTCAAGAAACTCATTTATTTATATAATAAAATAGCGAAACGATGGAAAAAAACTTACAAATTTGATTTGTTTATAGAAATACGATTCAATAAAGTTTTTCTCTCACGCCATCTTTTTTCCTCGCTCTCTCTCTCTCTTTAATGTTTTCTGCACTTTGCCAGAGCCACCAAATTTATTTCATTGCCTTGTGTTAGTGTGTTAGTGAAAGATACAACCAACTTTCAATGCTGCAACAACAGCAACACTCAATGGCTGCCACAAACACTCTCACAATATTATTCTAAAATGGAATAAAAATTCAAAAAAGAAAACAATTATTAATGGCGAATCTTGAAAACCCTCTACCAGAAATACGAGTGAAGTAAATACGTTATGTTTTGTACATACACACTTACACATACATTCAGAAACGTATAGAATTTATACAAGTTTTTCTTAAATGTAACACAGGAACCCTTAATAAGTCATAAAATTAGTTGTACTTTTGGCTATAGCTTTTTTTAATGGACCGATTTTGATTAAATAGAAAACTTCTCAGAACTATAACAAATACTCAGGCAAAATTTCATTCAGCTCTGTCAATTATTGTAAATGTGAACGTGCCAACAGACAGACAGTCAGGCAGGCTGACATAACTAAATTGACTCAGATTTTAAATTATCGCAGGACTATATATACTTTATGGGGTCTGATATTATTCCTTCTTAGCGCTACACACGGAATGACAAAGTTAATATACTCTCCTTTTTCCACTTGTGGTAGTGGAAGGTACAAAAATTGCCATTAAAAAAGATTCTTTGAAAACTAAAGTTCGTTGTGTTAAAATATATATAAATACTTTAGTGTGTCTGTATATGTGTGTGTGTGTCTCAATTGTAAATGTGCCTACAATGTCGTTAAAGAAAAAACAAATAAAATTTTTTCTTTCAAATATAAAACATCACGAACAAAACATTCTATTCAACGGCAAAATCATTTTAAAGTTTTTTATTTATTTTTTGTTTTCTCAGATTCTTTGTCAAAAAACGTTAAAATGACTATTTTTAGTATGCCACTAAATAAGTAGCACTATCGTCCAAATGTTTAGATCACAAAAAGAGTACTCTAAAACCCGTGCAAAAAATAAAAAAACACATTTCAAAGTGAAGTCCCAATAAAACTTTTCCTAACCAAAACTATATTTAAGACTGGTATTCGAATCATTATATTACCATTAAATATAGTCCTTAGTAGTTACTATAGTATATCACCTTTAAACTATAGTCTTTGTAGTCCATATGATAGACAAAAAATGTTTAAATCACCTTGATAAAAGAAAAAGTAGTTTGCTGGACTTCACAGCAGCTTGCTTTTCTAAAACTGTAGCAGTTGACTACCAAATATATAGTTGTGACTACAACTTAAAAGCCCTGTGTGCATACCAAACTTGAGTTTTTACGAAAGACTACATTAAGGATTAAACTACAGAATATAACGACTTTAATACTGCAGAAACCAAAATTTGAGAAGTCTTCAGCCTCGACAGAATAAAAAATAATTGACATGATTACAGATCTATAAACTACTTTCTGCTACTGACAGCCATATAGATTATACAACTAAACCGTAGTTCCTCAGAAAAAAATTTAAGCTAAAACTGATCTAGAACCAAAACTATAAACTGAACTACGGCTTGAAACAAAACCTGTTCTTAACCCAGATCTAGAAAACAAAATAGGAATTTAATTATTTAAGTGGAACTTTGTATAAAATCTAAACAAATTCTAAAAATTTATTCAAAACCGGAACCAAAACTGAAGTTTAAAAATTAAAACTGGAGCCTTAAATAGAACCTGTGCAGAAACTTGATTTAGAATCTGAAATAAAAACTCAACCACAATACAAACCTGAGTGTGAAATAGAATTGAATTAGTAACAAAACCTGAAACAGAATATTTTATAATTTTAATCACTTGTGATGACCTTTTGAACCCTTTTCGGAAACCCTTTTTATAATAGTATTTATAGAGCTTTTCATCAGTATGCTCAAATATGCTCCTTTTAGAAATTAACACACTTTTGGACATCTTTTTTGTGCTGCCTTTAAACAAGTGTCCAATATCTCTCCATCGGTCTTAGTTCCGCGTAGTTTGGAATATTTCTCTCTCTCTCTCTTTGTACAAATACCACATTATTGTTCTTGTACCACTCAAGTACTTGTTTACCACAGTGACAACATGCGATAATTACGTACTACTTGCTATACCAAGCACCTTTTAGGAAATGTTGACCGCTTTTGGTTCCTTAAACATTTCATGGAGCATCAGTTACTTTAAATGTTTGACCATAAAGATGTAAAAAAATCGGCCAGAACATGATTTTTATACTTGACTTCAATTTCCATGCTCCATTTTTGGCCTCTAAATTTTTAGCAAACGTTCCTCTCAGGAGCTTTTTAAGCCTTGTATGTTTTAAAAGCTGCATTGGAACTTTTATTAGAATCTGAATGAAAGTCTGAAGGTTTCCCTAGACCTTGCACTAGAATCTGAACTTAAGTTTGAGCTTAAATGTTTACTTTAATCTGAATCAGAATTTGAACTTTAAATTGAAGCGGAGTCAACTAGAATTCGAAAATCTGACCCAGAATCTGTGCTAGAACCTGAATTGGAATCTAATGTAAATTTGAATTATAATTTGAACTTGAATTTGAACTAAAATCCCAAACAGAATCTGAATTAGAATTTAACTAGAACCTACTAGGACCTTAACTTTTCGTACCAAAGAGTCTGAGCACTGAGCTAAACGGGTTGCTATCCTACCGGATGTGTTGGCAACTTTGGATCATTCCATTTACCGGTACTAAGTTTCCTGTCAACGAACCAGCTCACCCGGTACTGTTTAATAACATTGGCCAAACTTGACGTCAGAAATTTGAATACTTGTTCAACTTTTTGTAGGAACCAATTGGGTTTTTTTGAAATATTTTATAATTTTAGTGCGACTGATATGTTTTACAAAGGAAACTTGATAAGAAAATCAAAACGTTAATAATATCTCAGTATCATAGTCTGATCTAGAAATATCAAAACTGGAATCTGATCACGAATATAGAATCCAAACTACAACAAGAACTGGAATAAAAACTAAAATCTAAATTAGGATCTAAACTAGATTTGGAAATGGAACCCGAACTAGAATCTGAATTAAAATTTTCAAAAGAACCAGAATAATCTGAACTCAATTCAAAATTTGAATTTGCATTAAAATCGGAAAAATCTGAACTATAACCTCAACAAGATTCAGATCCGGAACATTCTTAACTAGAATCTGAAAAGGAACCTGAAGTACTAAAAAACCTACTCCAACCTGAATTGAAAGCTAAACTAAAATCTATATTTAATACTAAAATCTGAACTATATAATGCGACCAAGAACCCCCTCCTCAATATTAAAAAGATTTTCGACTTAATCTGAACTACTACAACTAAAATCATAACATAAATCTAAACTACACTCTAAACTGTAGCCGAACTAGAACCAGACTTTAAATGACTTTCTAATTTAATGTTTGCTATAGCATTACTCAAGTGTCTCTCTTCAACTTCTAAAATATCTTGAATATTTCTCGTGTTATCTTTTTACACCAGATGAAGTATTTCTTTTCAAGTTTCACCCTCCGTCAAGTACTTTTTCTTGCAACACAAAACTTTTTAATATGAAACGAAAAATTAAATTGAGCAAAGAAAAAAAAATTATAAAACTTTCAATTTAGGCAAGAAAACAAACAAAAAAGCTAAATTTTGTGACTTTAAATATAAATTAAGAAACATTTGCTGCGAAAAAATAAGTAAGAAAGAAAAAAGACTCAGTAACTTAACTAAAACAGCAGCTGGGTGCTGTTGGACAGTTTATTTCACTTAGTTTTTAAACTACCTGCAATATAAAAAGTCACTTTATTTAAATTTATAGTAAATTGTATGACAAAAATGAATATATTTCCTTTTCCGGTATGTTTTTGTTCTTCTTCTCTCGTATTTATTTTTTATCTTTTTTTTTTCTTTTTTGGTAGTTTGCATATTTTCGATATATATTTTTATAAATAAATTTATTTTTCGGAGAAATTTAAATGAACATTTGTAATCTGTCGTATGATGACATAAATGGTTTCTTATAGGAATACGGCAAGAGGATAAAATACATGAGGATGAGTGGTACAAAACCAGAAAAAAAGAGGATATACGTTTGAGAATTGTATTTGTGATATATTCCATAATGCAAATTGGACAAAAATAAAATTGTTTTTTCAACAAATTGGACGCAAACAGAGGAGAAGAGTTTTTAAAGAGTCCTCAATGAAATTGGGGTTAATAGAACATGAAAATCTTATGGCAAAAATATTTATAGGAATAAAATAAAAATTAAACGCAGGACTGTGGGGCTGAATTTAAAATATTTTTGGGGAACTTATAGTGTGACTTTAAATGGTATTGAAGTAGAATCCGCAAAGGACTCTGAACTGAACTGCAATCTGTGCTGGAATCTAAAATGGTATCTGGATTAGAACGGAAATCAGAACATGAACTAAAGCTTTAACTAGAATCTGAATTGAAATGTAAATTAGAATGCGAAGTAGAAACTGTGCTAGAATGTGAAGTAAATCAGAGCCAGAATCTGAAGTAGAATCTTAACCAGAATCTAATATAGAATCTTAAATAAAATCTGAATTAGAATCTAAACTTAAATCTTAGCTAGAATCTTAATTAGTATCTGAGTTAGAAACTAAACCAAAATCTAAAATGGAATTTTAACCAGAATTTGAAGTAGAATCTAACTAAAATCTGAAACAGAATCTGAACTTAAATCTGAATAAGAACCTAAAAAGGAATCTGAGCTAGAGTCTGAACTAGATTCTGAACCAGAATCTAAACTAGAATCTGAACAAGAATTTTTAATAGAATCTAAACGCAAATCTGAACTGGAGGTTTTTATAGATTCTGCACTAGAATTACAAACTATAGTTCAGATTCTAGTGCAGACTCTAGAAAAAACTTCAGTTATGATTTTGGTTCAGATTATAGTACAAATTCTAAAATGTTAACTATAATCTGAATCAGAATTTGAACTTTAAAATGAAGCGGAGTCAACTAAAATTCAAACTCAAATCTGAATCAGAATCTGTGCTAAAACCTGAATTGGAATCTAATATAGAATTCGAACTAGAATTTAAACTTGAATCTGAAGTAAAATCCCAACCAGAATCTGAATTAGATTCTGAGTTCGAATTTGAATTAGAACCTAAACTAGAATCTGAATTAGAATTCGAAGTTGAGTCTTAACTACAATCTGAATCTGATCTAGAATCTGAATTAGAATCTGAACAGAAATCCGAACTAGAATCTCTATCAGAATCTGAGTTTGAATATAAACTGGAATCTAAACTAAAATTTGGCTTCTGAACTACAATCTTTATTAGAATTTGAACCAGAATCTGGACTGGTATCTGATATACAGTTTGAAATAGAGTCTGAACTACAATTTCAATCAGAATCTGAACAATAACTCGAATTAGAATATGAAGTTAAAAATAAACTAGAATCTGAATATAGGATTATTACATTCTACCCCAATGTGCAAATTTCCATCAAATAGAATGAATTTCATTCCTTGAACTTTTTTTGGTCTTTAAGCGTTTTTAAAATAAAATGAAACCGAATCGATTTTTTTCATGTTCATTTGAAGAAGAAGAACCAAGTAAATTTTGCAAAATCTTTGAAATCAAAAGAAAATAAATAAAAATCATAAAATCAAACTATAAAATAAAATAAAACTAAAATAAGATATAAAAAGGGGGATGTAACAAGTTAAATGAATAATTTATGAACGAAATGAATCATAAACAAATAAATAAATGTCGAAGTCGACCGCAAAAATCGAACAAAACTAAAATTGAAATGTTACAAATTAAACTTTTTATCAGACAAAATGTCAAAAACAAAAAACACAAAGACCTTTAAAAAAAGGATACGTAGGTATGCATGTGTATTATTATCACTTATATTCGCACATATAAACTTTTTTTCGCAGGATTCCCTGTGGTTTTTGAACCCTAAGAAACACCCGGAGACTAATAAAACATGATTATTTCAGCATCATTGAAAGACATAAAGTACCAGAAAAAAGAAATACAATAAAAAAATAAACAACCAGCGAATATTTTTTTTCAAAGCAAAAATAAAAATAACAAAAGAAAAAATGCAAACATATAAAGAGATAAAATATATTAAAAAAAATAAAGAAATAGAAGGATTTACGCTTTTTATATGAATAAATATAAAAACAACATAAACAGTCGCACATAAACTTATGCAAAAAACAACAACAACAAAACGATATATATATATATTGAACATTCAGTTATAAATCCTCATATAATATTTATAAACCAATATGTTACCCATCGTCCCTCCTTTGCGTTTTATAATGTATTTTGTTTTTCCCCAACTGTTAGTGTTTGGTTTTTTTTGTCGGATCCCATCTCGTATGGAGAAAGTACTTTTGTTGGTTTTACGGTTAATACAAATATCCATATAGAGCATAATAAATCAGTAGCAAATATACTCTGGAGTCACTATGTATGAAAGCTACAAAAAAAATATGTTTTGTATTTGTGTCTCAGCTATTTATTGTTTATGAGTATTTATCATCTGGAATTGCAGTTAAGTAGTTATTAAAACATGTACCACAACACTCAGGTACGTTTGGCTCAGTTATGGTACATCATCCCAGATAGTTTTCCGATCAAATTGTACTATAGTGTGGAATGGAGACTGTAGTATAAACAAGAATCTGAACTAAATTCTAGTGCCTATTTCAGTCCTGATTCTAGCCAATATTGTATTTTAGAATTTAAGTTAGATTCAAAATTAGGTTCAGATTAAAATTCCAATATTAAATCAATTCCATTTCTAGAAGTCGTTCGCAATTTTGTTCACAGATTTTCGTTTATATTTTTCTCCAGATCTTTCATCAGATTCTGGTTAATATACTAGTTTAGATTCTAGCATCAGTGCCAGTTCACAATCTACTACAGGTTCCAGTTAAAGTACTTGTTCAGAATCTATTTAAGATTTTAATTCAGATTATAGTTCAGTTCTTTTTAAGATCATAATTCACATTATATTTTCGATTCTTATTCAGATTTAATTTCGGAGTCCTGTTCGGTTTCTAGTTCAGACTTAAGGTCATATTTTTCTGCTTCACACACAAGTTCATAGCACTAGATTTAAGTTAGTTTTGCATTTAGTACAGATATTAGTTCAGATGCTTGTTCAAATTTTATTTAAGAGTCTTTTTCAGTCTCAAGTTCACATTATTATAGTTTGGATATTAGATCAGATTCTAGTTCAGATTATATTTCAGATTTCAATTAGATTCTAGTTTAGATTCAACTTTAGATTCTAATTCGGATTATCGTTCTGATTCTAGTTCAGATATTCAATAAGTTTAGATTTTTTATATTTACGTTCAGTTTTCAGTCTGAATACTCGTTTAAATTATTTATTTCAGTTCTGAGTTCAGTTCCATATTAGATGCTAGTTCCAATTCAATTCTTGGTTTACTATTATTCAGTTCTTCAGTTCTTGATTAGACTCCAGTACAGATTTAGGTCTGATTATATCTGCTTCCGTTCTAGTTCAGTTCTAGTACAGTTCTAGTTCAGTTTTAGTTCAGTTCTAGTTCAGTTTTAGTTCAGTTCTAGTTCAGTTTTAGTTCATTCTAGTTCAGTTTAGTTCAGTTTAGTTGAGTTTAGTTCAATTTTAGTTCAGTTGTAGTTCTAGTAAAGTTCTAGTTCAGTTCTAGTTAAGTTCAGTTCAGTTTAGTTCATAGTTCAGTTTAATGAGTTCTAGCTCAGTTTTAGTTCAGTTCTAAAGTTCCAGTTCAGTTAGTTCAGTTCTAAAGTTACCAGTTTTCAGTTCTAGTTCAGTTCTAGTTCAGTTGTAAGTTAGTCAGTTTAGTTCTACTTCAGTTTTAGTTCAGTACTAGTTCAATTTTAGTTCAGTTCTAGTTCAGTTCTAGTAAAGTTCTAGTTCAGTTCTAGTTAAGTTTAAGTTCAGTTTTAGTTCAGTTCAGTTCTAGTTCGGTTCTAGTTCAGTTTCTAGTTCAGTTCTTGCTAAGATCCAGTTCAGTTCTTATTCAGTTCTAGTTCAGTTCCAGTTCAGTTTTAGTTCAGTTCTAGTTCAGTTTTAGTTCAGTTCTAGTTCAGTTTAGTTCAGTTCTAGTTCAGTTTTAGTTCAATTTTAGTTCAGTTGTAGTTCAGTTCTAGTAAAGTTCTAGTTCAGTTTTAGTTAAGTTCTAGTTCAGTTTAGTTCAGTTATAGTTCAGTTCTAGTTCAGTTCTAATTCAGTTTAAGTTCAGTTTTAGTTTGGTTCTAGTTCAGTTCTAGTTCAGTTCTTGTAAAGTTCCAGTTCAGTCTTATTCAGTTCCTGTTCAGTTCTAGTTCAATGTTGATAGAAATATATAATATATTATTAATTGTTGTTATAATCATGTCTATGCTACGATTGGACTTTATTCAAATTTGGTTTCTTTTTGGTACCATATTTTTCTTCAAAAAGTACCTTCGGTATTGCTTTATGCGTGTTTCGTATTTGATATATTTTTTAAGTTTTTTGTATTTTCCAAGAAGAAAATAATAGAAATTGAAAGAAAATCACTAAATGAAGTCAAAAGTACTAATTTATATTAAAAATTATGATCCCTTTGGTGACTTTTACATTTAAAATACGTTCAATTGTTTTTAATAATTCTTTTTTAGGTTGTTGTTTTTGTTACTGTCATTTATTATCCTTTAGAATAAATATGGAGAGTAATATTTTGCTGCTGCTTTTAGTCATTTTATAGACAATATTTTATTTTATTTTATTTAATTTTTTTTCTTTTTCATTTAATTCATATTCAGTTTTCATTTAGGGATTCATATTTCTTGTATTTATACAACATTTTTATACAAGTGAGACTAACTAAATGGCAGAGGATTTATATACAAAAATTTATTCAGATCTACAGAACCTAAAAGTAGAAATAATTGTGAAAAGGGAAGAGAAAAAAACTGTGAATAAAAAGGGATTATTTATCAATAGTCCAGAATTTACAAATTATTTTATATGTTGTTGACTGTTGTTGGTGCTCTCTGTCTGTTATTGTGGCTGTGAAACGAACAACAAACCAGCAACTTTACACACTCTTCTACCAACATATTGTTACATTTATCTGTTGTCAGCATATAGGATTTGTAACCAGTCATTGCTATAGTCGGTAGCATTTATATGACGGCTTAATAAAAGTTAAAGCTTTTTTTTTTGGGGGGGGAGAATTATTTACGATTACGAGCTTAAATATACATAAAAAAGTTTATTGAACCTTGTGCGAGACTTATGGGGAGTTTTCTTATGGAAAAAAGTTAGGAAATTGTCGATGGAATTTAATTGGTTTAATTAAACAAATCGGATTATCGATGTAAATAAAAAGAATTTTATATATTTGTAGAAAAACTGGGATTCAAAAACATTTATTTGGAAAAAATCCTATGACTTTTGAACCTTTGGAAGTATATTATCAAAATTGAAAGGGTAAAGCCAAGATGCCCTTGAGTTGATTAAGGATTAAAGGCTCTTCCCTGGTCAAAGAGTACGACGAAGTATAACGCGATCATCTATCTTCGAAGGCTTAACCAATGCTCTCCACACATAGTGAAAAAAATCCATCTCCCCACGTTCCCAAATATAGGGGAATGCTACACCTGAAAACTAATTCGAAGCCATATATTTCAATATTACTCCTCTCTTGTTCAAGAGCGGAGCCTATCTTAATTCTAACCGATCTTTAGATCATGGAAGATAGCTGAAAATGCAACTTCATATTAATCCTAAAGAACTAGATTCTTGTTTTTGACCTAATCAACTCGAGTACTACCAGTGGAACTCCATTTTTGCACAGTTTGGGCCTCTCTTTCTCTCGAACATAAAGGATTGAACACACAAACTGTAAAAACCAGAACTATGAAGTTGAGCTGGAAGGTTCTTTAGTCTTCAGTTTTAAAAACTGCCGTCGTTCGTATGCCTATCCATACAGCGACGAGCACTTGATGAAGAGCACCATGAAGTGTGGTCACATATTAGAGTTGCCCTACTTAAAGCAGCATGGTAGGTGACAATGGTGCAAAACAAAGTAAAACGATAGGATGAAGCAGAACGCAGACAATAGCCACCAGTAACTTCGAGTGGAGCTTAAGATCCAATGTCTTCCAAAAATTGCCATCGATCGTATGCCTATCAAGAAAGGGACACATGATGCTAGAGAATGAGAGAGAGAGTATCTTATTTAAGTTGACTCCACAATTCCTCCTATTTATTCTAAAAATAGCTTTACGTGCAAGATCGACCAACCTCCTACTCCGGAAAGAGCATTTCTTAATGCTATCTAAACTCTCAATGTCCCATATTCCGAACACACTGTAATCAGATGTTCAACAGTCTCATGTGCCATTCTAAACCCACATTGATGAAAGTCGGATAGACCTCTTTTAAGCAATTAATCCATTTAGTAAGTCATGACCCGTAATAAAAATCACAGACTAAAGTCAAAGTCTGGACGTCGATGTATGATGTTTGCATGTTACATTCATATTTTACCTTTTACTTACTTATTTTGGAACATCGAGTCCGCCAAAAAGTCACACGTTAAAAAAAATTTATTTTAATACGTTCTTTATTCACTACGTCATTCGTAGAATCTTAACGATAGTGATAGAAGTCCTTTATTAATACTAAAAGTGATAGTGCGTCGTATCTCTTTGATATTAAGGGGTGTTATACCTAGCAAAACCTGTCTTAACGATTCTGCATAGACGCTAACTTAGCCACCCTTTGATCTGACAATACCCACTACCCAACTGACTAGTTGAGAGCCTGCAATCCTCCAAATCAGCTTGATTAATTCTCAGATGTAAATAACGTAAATTTCATTGAAATATCTCCAATGATTTAAAACATATAGATCATCACTGTGTGGCAGTAAAGCGCTGATTTTAATTAATTTCAAGAATTTGTATTTATTTTTCTACTGGCGACTGTATTTTTCTTTTAATCTCCATTAAGTGACATTTTTTATACACCCATATCAAATTCGATAATAATGAAAAAAACTTTCTACATATTTTTTTTTCTAAAATAACATAATTTACGGTCTGTTAAGTTTTATTTCAATATAAATTACTAACAAATTTATAACATGATGTGATGGCTAAAATATAAAAGAAATAAAGTTCAAAAGCGAAAATGTCAAAAATTCAAATTGCATTAACAAAAAGTTAAACTAAAGAAAATAATTTGAAATACATGATGCATGTTTCTTTAGTGTAAATTTGCAATGCAACATTACAAAACAACACAAATAATGTACAAATTAGTAGATCATTAACCTTTTCTACTATTCCGAATAACTACTCATCTCTCTCCCTCTCTCTCTCTCTCTCTCGCTCTTGCCCTTTCTACATAATTTATAGATTATGTTTTAATTTGCTATAGCAACTTTGCACCTTTTAGAATTCACAATTATTTTCAACATTCCGAAATGTACCGAAACAAAAAAATATTTCAGAAAGTTCAAAAACCCGAAAAAACCCATGAATTCTTATTAAAACAAGTAAAACTACAAAACTTGTTCTAAACTACAAACAACAAACAACATAAAATAACAACATTTTACCATAAATCACAAACTGAAAGGAGTCCAACACTTTTCTGTTCAGAGAGAAAAAAGCTGCATATTTTATCATCATCATTCTGTCACACATCAAGTTTCATAAAACGGAACAACTAAATAACAAGGAAATATTAGATTATAAATTGACACATGTCAGGGTTTATGTCCAGGAAAAAAGAGTTTATATTCTCTTTTTTTAATATTTAGCAAGCAGACCGAGTGATGGGTTCAAAGGCCTTTTAGAGGTTTGTTCTCCTTAAAAAAATGGTAATATGTTGCACTATTAATTATTGCCAGGATATGCAATTACTCCTTCAAAAATTATGTGAATAAAAGAGTACATGAGAGAGAAAAGGATTCACAATTTTTCTACATTTTCTGTTTTTTATGTTTTATTACAGTTTCAGTTCAGATCTAAGACAGGCTTTTATTTTGGTTCAAGTTCTGGTTCAAATGAAGTTGATAATCAAGTTCAGATTTTAAACCAGACTATTTCTGGTTCAGTCTGATTCAGGCCTGTTTATATTCAAGTATAGAATCTATTTCAAATTCTGGTTTTGATATTAACCTAAATTATAGTTCGAATTTCTAACAGATTTTGGCTTAGATTCTGGTAAAAAATCTGTTATAAATTTCTGTCAAAATTCTGGTCCATATTTTACTAAAGATACCAGATCACATTTCAATTATAATTTGGGCTTAGATTCCACTTCTAATTCCAGTACAGATTCTATGCCAAATTTAGTAGTTGTTTAGGGTCGATTTATATTCTATGAAAAATTCAATTGAGATTCTAAATCCCTCCTGCTCAGATTTTTTTAAGATTTCTGTTCATATTTTAGTTCTGTTCAAGAAGCACAATTCCGTTTCCTGTATAGATTTTGGTTCTGTTAGGATTTTAGTTTTAAAATCAGATTCTAATTAAAATTCCAATACAGATTTCAGTTTAATTCAGATTGTTTTGGGTTCTTTTTCTGATTTCAGTTCAGATTTTGTGTCAAATTCATGGTCTGATTCAGTTCAGATTATAGATCAGTCACTTTTGTATTTTAAATAACATCTTTAATTATATTTCAATTTTTAGTTCAGATTGTAGTCGAATATCTAGTTCATATTTTAGTCTGGACTCTAATTCAGATTCAAGATAAGTGTTCAGATTACAGTTCAGTTTCCAGTCAAAATCTTAGTTTATATGTTAATTCCACTTCTATTTCATATTTGGCTTCAGGTTCCTGTTTAAGCATAGTTAATCTCCTTGTTCAGATTTATTTCCTGTTTTGGATTTCGGTTTAGATTGTACTTCAGATTTTAGCTATTTTTCTTGATGAAATCATATTTCAGCACCTCATCCAGATACTATTTATATTTCTAGTTCAGATCCAATCATACCTGTTCAGTTTGTAGCTCAGCTTTTTGACGCAATTTTAGTTAAGATTCTGGTCGTCTTCTTTTTATGATATATTTCAGCTTCTAGATTTAGCTTCCGCTTGAGATAATTTTCAAGATTATGGTTCATCTTCTAGTTCAGATAACAATTCAGCCTTCGTCGCAAATCCTTTTCGTGATTTCAGTACATATTATGTTTCAGTTTCTGGTTGTGTTCAAAACCTTGTTGCGATTCTGGTTTAGATTCCACTGCAGATACAAGTTAAGAATTCATTCTAGTTCAGATTCTATTTCAGTAGTTGAGATTCCTGCTCAGAATCCATTTCATTAGTATAATTGATCTTTAAATTATATTAAAACCATAATTCAAATTCAGATTCCGGTTGAAATTACACTTCAAAATTTGATCAGAAAAAACCAGTACGGATTATGTTTAAGCTGCTAATCGTGTTTTTCTAATTCAAATTCTGTTTCAGATTCTAACTCAGATTATAAATCAGATTTCTATTTAGGTCGCAGGCCAGATTTCGCGAATTATAACTCAGCTCCAAGTTCAGATTTCAATTGAAAGTTGTTCAGATTTTGGTTCTACTTCTATCAGTGATTCCAGGTCAGATATTATTAAAGCTTTCAGTACAGATTCAAGTTAAGATTTTGGTTCAGATTCCAGCACCGATTCCAGTTTATATTCTAGTTGTACTTCTTGTTCAAAACAAAATTTAGTTTCTAGTTCAGACAGACAGACACATAGATTCAGATTTTGATTTGATGCAAGAATATATACAATATGCGGTTTCAGATCATTCATACCCTCTTTAGAACTTGTGGTAGTGCCAGTGCCAACAGAATTGCCAAGAATACGCAACAATAGAAGCCTCCTCTTACCGACATATCTTTCGATTCCTACTGAATTAAATTACATTACTATTAGTTGCTAAAAATGAAGTTTAATCCTAAATGTATACTACATTTTTTCTATTTATGCGTAACTGTTACTTTTGTTATTTTATTGCAAAATAAAAATTAAAAAAATAACAAATAATTGTTATTTCAACAAAATTGTTAAAAAAAAATAATTAAAAACAGGACCTAAAGATAAAAAAGCATAAATGCTAAAAAACAACTATGACGACGCACAGGGCTTAAAATATTTTTGGGTCAATTGCACGTGTTGTGTACGGTTACTGTCTAACTGTATATGTTACTGCAATTGTGACATGTATGTGTGTGTGTGTGCAGATAGTAAAACTCCCCGCGGTGATAATGCATGCAACAAACAAAAACAAGAAAAATGAAAACAATTTTTAGTATCTCATGAAATAACAGCAACAACAAAAAATCAAAAAAAAATATTACAGACATCAACTATAACATCATAATCATCATTATCAACTTTATCATCATCTTCATCAGCACTACTTTTCATGAGGTCCTCCTTTTCATCTCTCAAAAACCTTCAGGCATAGAAATGATCATTATTTATATAAACACTAACACTCACATGTCAAAAAAACTATACACGTACATGCATATCAGAAGGCAAGAACTTGCGACGAGTACTGCTGTGAGTGCATATGAATGTGTACGAGTGTTTAGTTGTGTTAACTGTGGGTATTATGAACACACTATCACACCTCACACTCACATTCACAGGCAAATATCAATTTTCATACTTTTCAAAAATTAAAAAAAAAATAATCCTTATAGAGAAAAAATAACAACAAAACAAGAGTTAAAATAAATATGAAAAAGAAAAAAACTAGAAATAAGAAAAAATAAACTAAAATATGAATGCAGGAGGCGCAAACACTCACACACACATATATACATATTAATATGTAAGTACCTCGTATATGTTGCAGTTGCATTCTACTAAACGAAAATTTCTAAAAAAAAAACAGTTCTTTACCGCAAAATACACATGTGGGGCATTTCATGCTAAAATACACAAAACGCTCTGAATTGTAAATTATGTTTACTTTTAACTTTGATGTTGTTATGTAACGCTTTTAATATTTTCCATTTTCATTAACTATTTACAACGAAAATTGTAATTCTAATGAGTCCATAGAATTTGAAAGGATAACAAGAAATTATATATTTTAAATATAGTTCTTCTGTTTACAAAATCTGCCACAATTTACGGTGATACAGTGGGGAAAATAAAAATAAATTTTAGCGAATTTGAACTGATCTTGAAATAAACTTAAGCTGAACAAAAATCTGGGCCAAAATTTGATCTGAACTAAGTTCCCAGAACAAGAACTAGCACAGAACAGAACTAGAACTGAACTAGAAATGAACTAGAAAAAACTTGAATGATAAAACTGAACTAGAACTGGACTAAAACTGAACTAAAACTGAATTAAGAACTGATCTAGAACTGAACCAGCGAACACTAATTTAGAACTGAGCTAAAATCAGAACAAAATACTACAAGAGTCTAAACTAATTCTGAAATAAATTATTTAAATAGTATTTGAAGTCAAGAATCTGAAGTAGAATCTGTTGAGAGTCGCGGGACTTCATCAAGGACGAGTTCAAAATAAAATTGTCTTTTTTCAATTTCTATAAAAATAAAATTTTAGAACTCAGTGTATAATTTGCACTTATATTAAACGAAGAACAGCTTTTATGCAAGTGTGTAAATGTATATGTGAAAAAAAAACACACGTGAAAAACACAGAAACCGCAAGCGTCACTTGCACTCATTCACCCTGAGAACAACATGCATAATGTGCACTATATTTACATTATAGCGAGAAAAAAACCATAAAGAACTCCTACAAACCTCCGTGAAAAATCATGCCTTTTTACACACAACATTATTCACCGTTTGTATATTTGTATGTGTTCTAACTTTGAAAACGTAAATCAGCATCAACTCTCATTTTCGCATAAACACACACACACACACATAGACTCAAACACAGAAATAATCATAGATTCACAGCTGTTGGCGTTAAATAGTGGGTGGTTTTGGTATTATTTTCCTGCTGCTTTTAGGATTTTGTTAAGCGGAAACTAACAAGAACTTTGTACTAAAAACTTACACATTTAAAACATACGTTTTATGCTAAAATTTTTATGCATATGTATTTTCCATTTTTTTCTCTTCAGTTTTTTGGTTTAAAAGTTTCTCACCACAAAAAAATAGAAGAATGAAAGAAAAGAATCTGAATAATGCTTCAATTCTTTTACCAAAATTGCTAATTTTTCTCTTGCGTCGATTATAATGTGAATGTGAAATAGTTTTTTTGATTTGAATGTGAATAGTTTTTTTTGTTATGCATCTGTATGTGTTTATAGATTAATGAGTTCTTAAATAAGAAACGTTTTTTTCTATTTGATTTGTCTGCTGTAAACGAAGCTTTCGAAGAAGTTATTGTTTTGTTATTGTTGTTTTTAACAAAAAGTGTATAATTTTTTGCTTAATTCGCAAAAAAACAAGACTCAATTTTAAAATTTTATTTGAATATCTTGAAGATAAGTATTTTCAGAATAGAAAACATTAATATTAATTAGCAATTTTTTTTTGGAATTTTAAAACGTGTGTGAAAATGCAAAATATTTCGCAAAAAAAAAAAAAAAAAAAAACTGATTTTTTAGCTCAGAATCAGATTGATAATTCATATAATATTTCAGAGTTAAGCTCTAAGTCTATTTAATTACAAGCTAAAGTTCTAGGTTAACATTCTGATTCAGATTGCAGTTGATCCTATTTTAGATTCTGATGCAGATATTAGTTGAGATTTTAGTTTATTTAGTACAAATTAAAGTTGAAATCATATTTTAGATTCTATTTTGAGGTATCGGTTCAGATTTTCATTCATATTTCAGTGTAGATTCTAATTCAAATTCTAACGCATGTTCTTGTTAAGATTCTTATTTAGATTTGAAATCAGATTCTAGTTTGGATTTTCTTTTTGATTCAAGATCTAGTTGAGATCTATTTCACTTCTGGTTCAATTCTAGTTCAGTTTTAGTTCAGTTCTACTTCAGTTTTAGTTCAGTTCTGGTTCAGTTTAGTTTAGTTCTAATTCAGTTTTAGTTCAGTTTTAGTTCAGTTTCTAGTTCAGTTCTGGTTCAATTCTAGTTCAGTTCTAGTTTAGTTCTAGACCACTTCTAATTCCTTTCTAGTTCAGTTTTAGTTCAGTTCTAGTTGAGTTCTAGTTCAGTTTTAGTTCAGTTTTAGTTCAATTCTAGTTCAGTTTTAGTTCAGTTCTGGTTCCAGTTCTTATTCCGTTCTAGTTTAGTTCTAGTTCAGTTCTGGTTCAGTTCTAGTTCAGTTCTACTTCAGTTCTAATTCAGTTCTAGTTCACTTCTAGTTCAGTTTAAGTTTAGTTCTAGTTCAGTTCTAGTTCATTTTTATTCATTCTAGTTCATTTTTAGTTCAAGTCTAAGTTCAGTTTTAGTCCAGTTTAGTTCAGTTCTAGTTTCGATTTAGTTCAGTTCTTTTTCTATTCCAGATTTGTTCTTATTCTATTTTTATTATTAAAAGTAGTTTGATCTTCAGTTGCTTCTTTTTTATAGTCGAGTATAATTTGGTCCCTTGTGAGTCAAAACTTTTTAAATATAAATTAAATTCAGAAATTTCATTTTGCTTATTTCTCTTCCCCTCATAAAAATCTTTACCATATTTCCCTTTGCTCTCGTATATCTTTTGAATATTGAAAATGTCAATTACTCTGAAATTGAGATAACAATTATTTTTGTTTTCCTCCAGCTGCAGGTGCAGTTATGGCTTTCGTTCTTCTCGATTTTTGTTTTTGTTTCTGTTTAAATTAACATGACAAAACTTTCGACATGATACTTTTTTCTTGTTGTTTTGGTTTTTTTGTTTTTCATTTTTATTTAAATTTGTATAAAATTTGTCACTGTGTCATGTTAAGGAAAAAACTTTTGTTTTTTTATTTTTATTGAATACGTTTTATGGGGAGAAAAGTTTTTTTTTTGTCACGATATCTTTCATATAGACATAATTTGTAGGCAGAGAAAATTGATGGTTTATTCTTTAGGTTTATTTAGGTTTTGTTTTCCAAAAATAAAAGTTTATTTCTGAAGTTCTGTTATAGAAAGTGTATAAATTTGTCAGGGTTTCTGTGACAAATATGGAAACGAAACAAATATTTGGCCATAAAGATTTCGTTTAAGTGGAACAATTTTCTTTTTACAGAATTTGGAAAAAGATAATGCAGATTTTGTTGGCTTTTAAAGGTCAACTTTTTATAAATAAAATTTTTTTAATTATATATTATTATATATGTAACGTTTGAAGCACTACCCCATTACTTTCTAAATAATTTTATTGTTTTTAATAATTCTAATATAATTTGTTTTTGTTATATTGTCGTATACTTTTCATGGCCTCTGAAGCCCCCCATAAAATTACTTTCTAACTAATATTGATGTAGTTTAAGTTAGTTTTCCCCTCATTAAGACCTAAAACAACTTTCGACATAATTTGCATGTTGATGACAAAGTTTTTCTCATTATTGTTGTCTTACATTTTTTCCTAAAAGGAAGTCATATAAAAATTGACAATATTTACACCCACCTTAAGTGAAAGCTAGAATGAATAAGAAAGTCTTCCAAAAGCCATGGGCACAGTTCGGTCATACTACAATTTTAATTTAGAATTTAATGATTAATTCAGATTCTAATTTAGATCACTACTCAGAACATAATTTAGATTCTGCCTAAAAGTCTAGTTCAGATTATAGTCTGATTCTAGTCCAAATTCTAGGTTCGAGTTCTGCTTACATTGAGATTCCACCTGAAAATAAAGCTCAGACTGCAGCACAAATTATACTTTAGACGTAGAGTTTAGATTATACTTCAGTTCAGATTTTTGTTCAATTTATTATCCGGATTCAATTTTAAATTTGGGTTTAACTGAACCACATCTTTTAGGTTTTGTGACAGAACCTAGTTTGAACTTTGGTTCAGAATATAATACTGTAGTTATTTTAGTTCAGATTCAACTTACAGTGCAGATTTTAGTTCAGACCCTTGTCCAAATTCTATCTCTGATTTGATTTTATATTCAAATTCAGATTATAGTTTATATTTCATTTTAGAATTCTAATTAAGATTTTGACTTAGATTCTAGTCCTCATCCTAATTCACATTCTAGATCAGACCATAGTTCCGACTATTGTTTAGATTGTAGCTCAGACTCCGGTTCAGATTTAATTTATAATTCAGATTTTAGTTTAGATTCTAGTTCAGATCCTGGTTTAGATGCGAGTTTAGATTTAATTCGGATTCTTGTTTGAGATTTTTGTTCAAATTCCAAAATTTCAGGCTTAACATACAGTTTTTATTCCTGACTTTATTTCAGATTCTAATTGAAATTCTACTTCAAATTATAAAATGAATTCTATTTCAGACTCCACTTTAAATTCTGGTTCAGTGTTCAGATTAAATTAAAGTTCAGGCTCTGGTTCAGATTCTAGTTCAGATTTGCAGTTCTGATTCTGTAGGAGATTCTGGTTAAATATCTAGCTCAGATTCTGGGCACCATTTACCATTAAACATTTTAGTTTGATTCCGATTTTCAGACTATATCGACTCTATATAGCTTCCGATTTAAATTCTTGCTCAGTCTTAAGTTCAGATTGTAGTTTATATTATAGCTCTGATTGTAGTTCATGCTATAGTTCAGATTTTAATCTTGTCAGCATTCTGAATTTTGTTTCATATTCTAGTTAATATTTTATTTCTGATTCCAGTTCAAATTTCATTTTAGATTCTGACTCAGAATTAATATCAGATTCCAGTTCAGTTTATATTCCAGACTCTGATTAAAAATTTAATCCAGATTAGAGTTCAGACAAAAGTTCAGTTTATAGTTCAAGCTCCAGTTTAGATTATAGTTTAGTTCCTAGTACCGATTTTTTTCAGTGAAAATTCAGATTTAAGTTAAAATTCTGCTTAAAATTTCAGATTATATTCTGATTCGCATTCTGGTTACTATTCTGTTCATTTTCTGGTTCAGCTTTAAGTATAATTCAGATTCAAGACTAAATTTCTGTTTAGATTTCATTTCGAAAATATTTCAATTTTAGTCCAGATTCAAGTTCGATTGAAGTTTAGATTTGATGTTATATACGTCCTTGCTTTGTGCAACATTGCGATGAAAAGTGCTACAAGTGTGATGAAAAATTAAATTGCTCTTTGCTTTTGTATAGGGTACTTAAAAAACGGGTAAGAAGAAGAAACCTAAGAAATTAAAAAAAAAGTTTTAACTAATTAGTTATTAAAGGCATTATGGAAGAACTATTACTTCTAGTACTTTATGTAGGAAACTATTGAAGAGTAAAGAATTTTCTATTATAAAAAAAGACTTTAATAAAATCCATAAAGTTGTTTTTCAAAACAAACTTTCACTATTTAAGTAAATTGGGAGAAGAATGTCAAGAATTTTATAAAATATTTCAGATATTTTTCTAAATTAACTTTAAAACTGATTTAACAATGAACATTTTTACAAGGCTGAGAATGAAACTCAAATGAAACAAAAGAAAAAATTGCTAAAAGAAAATAAAATTGAAAACCTTTTAGTGTTTCTCTAGAGAAAACCTGAAGCAAAAACATTAAAAACCATTATTTGTATGACTATTATGTTGTAGTTTTTTTTTTTTTGTTGCATATATAGAGCAAACCTTAAAGTATGCTACATTTTTGTTATATTGTTTGGCCTTAAAAGTATGCCTAAGTTTCTTTATTTTCTTTTAATTTTTTTCTCTTCTTCATCTTTCAGTTTTCTGTCTATAATGTTTTTTCATGTTGATGATTTTCAGTTTTTCTTGTTCTTGTTTATGAAAACAAATTTGTTTGTATGTTTATTTGGCAGTGTGTATGTGAGTGTGTGAATATATGTCTGTTGTGAGAGGGAAAGAAAGAAAAAAGAAAAACAATAATATTTTATTTTGAGTAGTTGTAGTCATATTACAATTTATACTTAGATATACTTTTTTTCCTAATGCACTATGGGTCATAAATTGATTAAAATTTAAGTAACTTCATTATTTTGTTATGTTAGAATAAATAATTAAGTTAGGAAATTTTTTATTAAATAAAAGCAGAAAAGAAAATAATGAAAAAAATCACACGTAAATGGAAACAGCATATGTGAGAGTATGTTGAACCAGTGCGAGTCAGTGAAATAAAAACGGCAAATAAAAAACTCAAATGAATTTAAGTTTAATATTTTGTTTTAAATTTCAAAGATTTGAAATGATGGACGATTCTCTAATTTGTTTCGATTGCTTGCAAGATGGCGAAGTTCTTATCCGTACTCAAGTCTGATTGCAGTTTGGATTATACTTCACATTCCGGTTTAATTTAGTCCGTATTCTTTCACATATTGTAACAATGTCCACATCAGATTTTGAATCCGACTCTCGCCAACATTTCGTTTCATATTCTACTTAAGTTCCTTGCTCGATTCGAGTTCAAATCCCCATTCAAATTCTAGCTCAAGTTTGTGTCCAAATACAGAAATTTCCATCAATAAATGCTTATAAATATAAATGCTGCTTCCCTTGATTACACATCATAATGTGTTCACTTATTTTTGGCATGACACGGCATCCTGTCACTATGATAAACAAGGTTTTGAGTGGTACAAGAACAATAAAGTGGTATTTATATCAAAAGAGGTAAATCCTTCAAACTGCCAGCAGCTAAGGCCAGTGAAGAGATATTGGGCTTTTGTTCAAAAAAATTTTTGAAGGGCTGAAAATAGATGTTTAAAAGTGTGGAAAGTTTTAAAGGGAGTTGGATTTCTTGCACGAGCAAATTGACAGAAAGCATATTATTTTAGAGTTCAGATTCCAGTTCCGATACTTCGATTCAGTTTTAGTTTTAGCTTAGTTCTATTTTAGTTCTAGTTCAGTTCTAGTCAGTTTAAGTTTAGTTCTATTTCAGTTCCAGTTCAATTTTAGTTCAGTTCTAGTTCAGTTCTAGTTCAGTTCTAGTTCAGTTCTAGTTCAATTCTAATTCAATTCTAGTTCAGTTCTAGTTCAGTTCTGGTTCAGTTTTACTTCAGTTTTTGGTCATTTCTATATCAGTTGGATTAGTATCTCGTTACCCACTGTGCTATTTCAGATACTTTATATTTTATGCTACAGCTGAGTTTACATTCTTTTTTTAGTTCTTTTATTTTTTGATTACTTTTACTTAAACCGTAGTTAAGTTTTATTTTTATAAAACAGTTTCCTTTCTCTTTCATAATTTTCCAAAGAAAATAAATTTTTCTTTTTTAATAAAAACACTTTAACTAAATTTAAATGTTTTTTTTATTTATTTTTAAATTTTTATTAATTTCAAAATTTTTATAATAAAAGTTCATTTACTTCCCCCCCTCCATTGGGTTCTAAAAATTAATAACAACATTTAATGTTGTTATTGTTATTTTATAATTTATTTTGAAGTTTTTTTGTTGTTGTTTTTGATGCCAACATGTTGTTTTGTTAGTTTCAAAACCGTTGAAAAACAACAACAAAATTAATTGGCTTAACACATTTTTATACATAAAAGCTGAAAAAAAGAGGGAAATTAGGTTTAGTTTAATGTATTTAAAATAAATATATATTTTATATAATTAAATCGAAAAGCAGATGTTTCTCCCTTTTTTGTTACTTTTGGGATATTTAATCCATTTTTGGTAATTAAAAAATTATAAATCATGAACACAAAAAGGCAAATTAAGAGTTTTTAAAATTAATTTGTTTAATGAAGAATAATGGGAAATTAAAATACTGAAGGGAAAAATTCCATGATTGACCAAGGTTGGCCATTAGTATTAGTTAATTTTTTTCGGAATATATATTCGGAATATAGAAATTAAGTTCATAGGCGAAATTTCAAATTGTCGAGTGCGGTTCATTAGCAGATACAAGGAATTGTTTTCCCAACGTGGTTTCGAATTCTGTCTCGGAACCAACCAATATTATAGATTTCTTTCATGATTCCTCATAAAGTGTTGTAGTTTGATTTACTTGTAGACAAAATGTAGGGAAATTTTAATATTTTGGTTTCAAGTGTTCAAGTTTTTCTATTTTTTTTTTGTTTTACTGTGTAAACTATTTATATGGACTTTCGGTATAATTAGGAAGGTAAATAATTGATATATAATTTTTTTTTTTCAAATCCAAAAATTTTTATTTTCAGTGTAATTTTTTTATTTTGTTCAGATTTGACCTTAATTAAAATTTACATAAATAAAGCTATTGTCACGGAATTGTAGTATAATAGATACAAAATTTTCCTTAATATAGAGCTTTAAACACATTCCCAACTTTTTTTCAGAAATATCCAAAATTCCAATCCGCGTAAAACTTTTTTGAGAAATTGAATGTTTTCAGTAAATTTCTTATTCTGCCTTTATATGACACTTTTTTAGAAAATATAACTAATAAGTGTAGCTTTATTATCAGTTTCTTTACCTGTAGCTCGGACTTTTTTCCTCAAAGAAAAAAAAAACTAAAGAAATCTTTTTCGAAAATAACGAATCTCCGATAGAGCTTGCGGAGAAAGTGTTCTCCCTTATGCCCTCAGATTTTCCTTAAGATCACTCACTTTAGGTATTCTTTCTGAAATAAATATAAAATAACGTGTTTTATATGAAAAAATGTTGCCACCTTTAAGATTTTTTCTTTTTTTCAATTTCAAATAAATATAACTTTTTGTTGAATCCAGATAGATTCTTGTAATATTTATAGAAATTTTATAGAGCCCAATAAAGCTCTCCAAGTTCGAAAAACTACACAAGAATGTCAAATAGATCAATTTACTTTGTGTAAATCTTTAACTTATGGAAGTATTTCATAGATGTCAGCCTTTTTTGAAGAGAATTATAAAGAAAAATATTTGTGTGGTTTTTACAATCAAATCGTAAATGAAATTTTTTGTCGATTTTCTATGATACGTTAGGAACATGATCTCCTCTGAATTGGAAAATACCTCATAAACCTCTAAGAGAACAAAATACGCATTAGTTTCATAGTGAGAGATTTACTACAAAAATAGTCGAAACTTTACGAAATAGACATTAATTAGTACATTTCCTAATTAATGTTAATAAGATGTCTTAAATTAATACTTGATTTTCTCCTGTTGTAATCCTTGTGAAATTTTATGAACGTATGATCAATATTTTTATTTAAGATTTATTTTTATATTAATCATACGCTCCAGATTAGTGTACATTGTATGAAAATGTCATAGTTGGTCAAACCCGACTATATAATAACCTATACCATATTACTAGTTTTAAATGGCAGCTACGAAACATTTATGAACAACCCTCGTATAATTTGCTTTTCTAATTTAAGATTAAGTAAGACATTACATTATGATGAAACTAACATTTATGTGAAATTAATGTGTTTTAAAATGAATTTTGCTGTAGGGTTATATCGGAGCTAGATGAAATTATGGACTGAACCTCGTATAATTTGACACATAGATTTTTGCTTATGTTTATCTTAATTTCATCAATTATTATTACAATTTCAAAATATTTGAGAGATTTATGCCCTTCGAAAAGATATTTGGAAAGGGGGCTTGTATGGGACCTATGAGAAGTAATGGTCCAACCCTCGCATAATTGGACACATCGATTATGAGTATGATAAGATTTATTTTTGAAGAATTTCGTTAAAATAACTTTATATTTTTATGACCCCAAGATCCTATTCAAGGAGGACATGTATATGAGCAACGTGAAATATTAGACCCACTATGACAATTTTAATATTTTAATAGTCTTGGCACTAAAAATAATTTCATCAAGATATCTCAAAATTTGCACTTTTTTGAGTGCTGACCGAACATACACTCGGACAGTTATCGTTTTATCGTCTCAGAAGGGTTATAGCATTTATTCTATATGTTACAAACATCAGAACAAATTCATAATACCTCAAACAGCAACGATAATGTAGGGTATAAAAATATGTTTTAAAATATTTAATTCAATATTTTTAATTCATTTTAAGAATCATCTTAAACTAATTTCGATATTTTTCCCTAGAAAAAGAAACTTAACTTTTTTAACAAAATTTTTGTGTTAATAAGAGTACGAACTTGGTAACGAAAGAAAAAAATAAAATAAAATGAAAAAATCCTGACATTAAACTTTTGCTTGACAACAAAATAAGAGCACAAGTAATAAACTCGTGCAAAAATATTAAATTAAAACAAAACCAAACTTATGAATTATAGAAAAGCAAGCATGAATGCTATATTCGGTAGTGCCGAATTTTAATACACTCCACCTTAAACTGAAACAATTTTAGCTGGTTTTCAAAAGGAAACTTCAATCAATTTTTTTTGGATGTGAGCGTGCCAACAGCAGACAGACGGACATAGATAAATCGACACAGATTTTGATTTGGTGCATAAATATATATACGTTCTGGGGTCTGCGATGATTCCTTCTTAGAGTTACACATGGAATAACAAAGTTAGTATACCCTCTTTACTACTTGTGCTGGTGGAGGGCATAAAAATAACTTTAAATGTCTTAATTTTTAACAGTTTGTTTTTTGGTTTAAGTGGTCACACGCACACACATATTCGTATATCTAATGGACTGTCATATATTTCACAAGGGATGTTATTGTAAAAATTTTGAAAGAAATAAATATAACGCTTTTGAACACTAAATTTCAAAGCTTTAAAAATTAATGGAATTCATGTTTCATAAAAAAGTTTTCAGACTCGCGTTTTTTAGATTCTGGGAAAGAGAAATGGAGTTCTTCTTCCCCAAGTAAAGTAATACAAAAATAAGATTTTTGTTTTAATTTCAGTCAATTATCCATTTTTAACAAAAGGTCTTAATCGAGAATAACTGGATCCGAATAACCTTAAAACTACTTCCTAAAGCCGAATTGATCATACTTAAGATTCCGTAGGCAAATTTCGAAAAAAAATTTATATCATTAACATGTTATAGTGCTTTCTGTCACTATGCTTGAACAAGTAGGCCGCCTGCATTTAAAATCCACCATCCTTTTTATCCTGTTCAATCTCTCATAAATAGGGCCCAATAACTCTTTGCTAAAATGGTCCACATGAAGTTTCTGAAGCCAAAAAATATAAAGCATTTTTAAAAGAGCTCCGAACACCCAGTAGAGTAATCGGTTTATTTGGAATGAACTTTTAAGTTTAATGCGGGCTTAAAAACACAAGGTTAAAATATTTTTGACAGAAAGCTGCTTAAAATGAAGAGGCGAAATATTGAGCACGGAAATTGGAGTCAAGTTTTCTAAAAAAAATACTCTTGTGATACTGAAGATATGGCAGACTTCTCGCAAGTTCCCATTAAGAAATATTTTGGAGACCTAAGCAGTCGAAATTTCCCAAAGCAACCAACGGGCTCTATAAATACTAATAATATGTTTATTTATTTTGGGTCTGTCTTGACATTCTATCACTATGGTAAAAAGCCCTTCGATGAGCAATAATGTAGTTTTAGTCTAAGAGAGGCAAATTCTCTGATGATGATTAATGTTTGCAAAGGACATTATAGCCTCCATTTCAAGATAAACCGTGTTGAAGTTACTGACATAAGTGAATGTAAAATATATTGAGAAGGCATCGAAAAGGAACTTCATTATCTAGCTTTTGCGATTTCAAGAAGCCAGAATTTCATACTTTAGTAAAAGAAACTCTGTTTAAATCCTTGGACTGGATTTTGTCAGAAAAGAATATTAACCATATCCGTTCGTCTGTCTCTTGGAAACATTCTCACAGTCATAATAATACTCCGAATTCAAAACAAAAACAGACCAGATTACTTGATATTGTTTTGCGGGGTTTCATTTTATCACTCCCAAAATAAGTACATATAAAATTTCGTTTGATTGTGTATATAAGATGTGTAAATGTATGTAAAACTTCATACATATATGTACGTAGTGAAGGGTATTATACATTCGGCATAGTCAAAACAAACTCTCTTACTTGTTATTTAATTCCTTTATTAATCCAAAAATTGCTTCCAAATTGAAATGGCAGCATAATTAGCAAAAATTACTATATCCGCTCTTGTTTCCAGTTAAAGTAACTTAAAATGTTTTTATCCGTGCTTTACAATTACAAAACAGAAAATGACTTTAAATATTAAAAAAAGCGGAAATATTAAAGAACAAAAAGAAACCAAAAATTTCAAATAAACCAAAAAGTACTTTAATGTAACCCCCTGAAAAAAATGTTAAAAGAAATTTGAAAAGAAAATAACAGCAAAAACTTAAGAACAATTTAACACAATTCTGAATAATGAAATAAAAGTAAAAACTTCTACTTCTCAAATAACTTATTTAATATTTACTTTCAGCCCAGAAAAAAAGCGAAAAAAGAAGAACCAAAAAAGTAAGAAATAAAAAGTCAGAAATAACGAAAACTCCTGTTTTAAGCTAACAATTTGCAGCTGCAATTGCAACCTTTTTCCAGAACAAAAACAAATTTGTTCTTAGAAACATGAAAATGCATTAAATTTATATTGTTTTCCTTTATTTCTTTACTCCTTTTTAGCGCACTTTTTGCCCCTTTCAAAAAATGCAAATTAATTTATTTAAGCAGTTTTTGCTAAAAAGAAAATAAAACGTTATTTTTTCTTTGTAAGCAGCCAACAAACGAGGGGTCAGAATCAAAAAATTTTCATAGCTGAAATTAATTCAAAAAAGACCCACAGCGCACAGCAGCTTAAAATTATTTTGTGGAAATAAATTCAGTTCTACTTTTGTTCTAGTTCAGTTCTACATCGCTTCTACTATAGTTCTTCTTCAGTTCTACTTCAGTTCTATTTCAGTTCTTCTTCAGTTCTAATTCAGTTCCAGTTCAGGTCTAGTTCAGTTTTAGTTCGGTTCTAGTTCACTTCTACTTCAGTTCTAGTTCAGTTCTAGTTCAGTTCCAGTTCAGTTCCAGTTCAGTTCTACTTCAGTTCTACTTCAGTTCTATTTCAGTTCTACTACTGTTCTACTTCAGTTCTAGTTCAGTTCTATTTCATTTCTAGTTCTCTTGTTAAGTTCTGGTTGAGTTTTAGCTCATTTTTAGTTCAATTCTAGTTCAATTCTAATTCACTTATACTTCAGTTCTACTTTAACTGATCGAAAGTTTCGAAAATTCTTTATTCAGTATCTAAGTGCAATGCCAGAGTCTAAAACAGTTATATCTCTAACTCTCCCCTCCAGTAGCATAAAAAAGAGCAAACGGTTTTTTTCTGTCTATTGTTTTCTTAAGCTGCTATTTTATGTTCTTAATGAAAACAGCAAAAACATAATGAAACACACAAAAACCGAGATAAACGCAGAAAGAGCAAAATGAAAATCTATACGAAACACTTAATTTAAAATCATGTATTAACTTAATAAATATTCGTTAACAAATATTTGTATTTTAGAGCATTTTTTGCTTATTCATTTTTATCATTAATTTTGTTTTTCTTTAATCTTTTCTTTACTTTTCTTTCTCTGGCTTGTTAATTGATAATTTTTGTGGCTTCAAGGATTCACAAAAGAAAACTTTTTTTTTAATAAATTTTAAGAGAAATTAATTTGGTAGGAGTTTGAAAAAAAAACTTATTTAGTTAATTAAATTAATATGGATTAATTTGGATACGAACATAAAAATAATTTAAGTCTGATGTTTTCAATAAATTGTTGGCGTAATGAAATTCAGTATGTTTTTTTTAAGATAATGAAATTATTGGGAAAAATACTAAATAAATAATTAGTCTAATGAAAATTATTAGAATTTAAAATGTTTAATTTTATGCAATATTTTTTAAAAAAATATTAGTTCGGGAGGACTTTTGAAGTTTACTTTAGGTATGAGCAATAAATTTAGTAATATCAATCATACGTCTTATACTAATATGTTCCACAAAATTATTACTTTCATGAAGGTTAACATAATGACATCAGAGAAGTGTAACATTCTATTTTTTACATCACGTAGCGGATCCATGGACGGGGCTATAGGTTATCTCGGACTTTAAGAAATGAGATCGCAAAGTTCTTAACATACATATTTTTCAATAAAAATAAATAAAATATTTTAATAGTTTTAATCGCTATTGATGCAATTTTGAAGCTTTTTTTCGGATATTCTTCCATTAACGTTTTTCTAGTATTTTCCGTAACTTTGACCGAACAGGTTATCCATCTCCGTTTAAAATCTAACACACTTTTTGACACCTTTCTGTGCTCTTCAATTCCCTTTTAACAAAGCCCAATATCACTCCACTGCCTTTACTTAAGGGTAGTTTAGAGGATTAGTCTCAGTTTGTACAAATATCACATTTTTATTCTTGTACCGCTCAAGGGCTTCTTATCATAGTGACAGAATGCCAAGTCAGATCAAAAATAAGTGGACACATTATGAAGTCTTATAAATGTAAACATTCCTTAATACAAATGTCGGCCATACCAATTTTTTTGTTGCTTTTGGGTCCTAAACTTTTCTTCAATATACCCTCGAGCATCAGTAACATAAAAGTTTTACGAGGAACTTTCAAAAAATCTGCCAGAACATACGTTTGGTCACACAGTTTTTGACTAATATTGACTTCAATTTCTATGCTCTGTTTTCGGCCTCTAAAGCGTGCCATTCATTTACTTTTTGAGACTTTTATGTTTTAGTCCAAGCACTGAGCTAACTGGGCTACTTTCCTTTCAGATGTTGTGTGAGTTCTTTTAAAAATGCTTTCAATTTTTTAGCTTTTGGAACATCATATGGATCATTCCTTCTACCTGAGCCAGATTTTTTATCAACGGGCAAGTTCGCCCGCTACTGGTTAATAACACTGGAAACAGTTTGAGGGTAGACCTTTGAATGCATGGACAAATTAAATTAAGATTCACTTGATCACACTCCTTAATTTTCAAAATTTTTACTTTAAAATAATTTTTGATGTTTAGAATGCGTATAAGTAATGCATTTCGTATTATCACTCATACGTCTCATATATTTGTGTGAAAAATATAGTCTACAGCTTCTTTTATTATTTATATTCTAAAAAATTGTACATTTTTCTTCTGATCCATATTTTAATTTCAAGTCACACTTCTCAAGAAAATATTTTTTTGTTTGATTTCTATAAATTTGCATCAATTGTAGATATAAAATAAGTTAATGATGTTAATACATGAAACCAATTAAATCAAAAGGAATTGATTTAAATAATCATTTATATGGAAATCAACTAAAAGGTGTTCTGGGAATTTTATTTATGTATTTAAAATATTAATGCATTAATTCGTGGAATCCAAAGACGTTAATTAAAATTCATATAGAAATATTGACTGAAGCATATTAGGAATTTTAAGGATAAAACACATACATTTACATTGACATTAAAAATTCTTCATTCATTAGAAAATATACAGTGGGATAAACTAAATTCTTTTGAATATAAATCTGTTACTTTTGATCATCTAAGTTGGATCGCATGAAATATTAATATGATGATAGCGAAGGATTGTGGCATTATAACTTTGTTTGAGAGTTTGGACTTACTGCATGGGCTTTATTTGCCTCGAGTTCATTCGAATTTTGTTTACACGCTTTTCCCTTTAGACTTTAAAATATGTTGAAATCTATTCTTAGTCCGTTGACTTCGACACTAACTATAAAAAATATAAATATGTGTGCGCGTCTATACCGAGTTTTTGTCATACTCCACACTAAAATTCACGATACTTCTACGACGACGTTTATGTCTCTGCAATTGAAAAAGAACCGTAAGACACCAAACTGTGCCACCTAAGGTAACTAAACAAAGTCTCCCTGAAGCAAGAAAAAAACACTTCGGGAATGATACTCATCATAGAAGATAAAGTGCGAGGAATTATAGCATAAGCGCGCATATGCAAATAGAAAAACAGGTTAAAAAGAGGAGATGACATTATGACTACAAGTCTACAAATAGTGGAATAATACAGATGTAAACTCATAGAGGCAAAAGCGATCATGAACTACAATCAATAAAAGCTCACTTTCCTCAGAGTATACGTGAAATATTTTGGCTTAACGAGGAATCGGCCATACTATCTAAACACTCGCGACAGTAAAACCACAAATTCACTTGAGTGGAATTTTCAAGCTTCAAGAAATTGTGATCGACTAAGAATCACCTAGCGACGTTCGATACTACAAGATCAGATTATAAGATTTGGATTATGCGAATAATATTTGTCTACTCTTGTACAAGTTATACAAATGTTGGGCTGGACATAAATATCAGGAAATGCAAAGCAATGAGAATCAAAAACGTACGGAAAGTTTAATCAGAAATGCACTTGAGTGGAATTTTCAAGGTTCAAGAAATTGTGATCGATCAAGAAACATCTGGAGATATTCGATACTCCAAGATCAGACTATATTCTAAGGGAATTTAATTTGATAAAAAAATTGCCCAAAAACTACAGACATCTTTTCAACTAAATCATCCTCACTTGTGAGATGATATTGGTGTTACTTCAAGTTGGTTACATAAGACTCCATTCGGTTTTTTTTGTGCCTCGATTTAAATTTAAATCTTCAATTATTTATCCTTTAAATAATCTTCATGATAAGATTTAATTTTTTGTCTTTTCAAATTATCTCATCTCTATATTAGTGTCATTGACTGATTGTTTTTGTCTCTTTCACTTTTCACTTTTACTCTCTTTTTCGGTAAAATTTCAAAAAAATCTTATGAAATTATTATCAAAAATCTATTCATGTATTCAGAAATTTATCATTTAATATCATAAAATTTGCATATAAAAATTTGTTTGTTAAAATGTTTAAATTATACAAAATAGAAGAAGAAAAATAAAAAATGTGAAATAATAGAAAAATGTTGTCAATACGCGCATTTATTTGTCTCAAGGTTAATGTTTAGAGAAAAAAATCATTTTCTATTTTATTTGCATATTTTATTAAGAGATTTTTATAATAAATTTATTTATTATTATCATTTTTTGTTATACCCTTCACCACCATAACTGGTGAAGAGGGTATATTAATTTTGTCATTTCATGTGTAACGCTAAGAAGGAATCATCTCAGACACCATAATGTATATAAATTCTTGTAACAAATAGAAACCTAAGTTGATTTAGTCATGTCCATCTGTCTGTCTAAATGTATGTCCATCTATTTGCCTGCCTGTAGTTGGCACTAGATATGAGCGATACTTTCACAACTGTGATTTAATCACTGTAATTGATAAATCACTAGTAACTATTGTGATTAAAATTTGACAAAAAATGTCGTCATTTCAAAATTGTTGCATATTCAAATTTATTTGATTTTAGTTTAAATCAGCAAAATTACTTAAAGATGATGCTAAACCTAAATTCTGGACGCTTGATTTTCTTATTTCTCTGCGAAGATACATCGTCGAGTCTTCTAGAGTGATAATTAGCCATTGCCAAAACCACAGTTCACATTATGAACTCCAGTGAGAAGCGCAATCACCTGGAGTTTTTGAATTGTGGTTGTTGTAACAGTTTCGTTGTTGTTGAAGTTTCTTCCCTGAGGGAAAAACTTCCGATTTATACAGCTGTTGCTGAGTTGACAATATTTGACCGATTGGTAGTGTCCTGATTATTTCTTATAGGCCTGAGAAGTTTCCTATTTAAAACCAGCGAAATTGTTTCAGTATATTAAAATATATAGAGCGATATCTGAGGCAAACTCTAAGTACAAGCGAAGAATCATCGTTAAATTGTCAATTATAGTCGGCAAGTTAAAATGAAATTCTGCCATAATTTTAAGTTATATATGCTTCATTGCCGTTATTATCAAAATCGGTTTGGTAGAAAAAAAGTTATAGCCAAAATTATAACTAATTTTATGACTCATTAATTGCTCCATGTTGTATTTAAGAAAAACTTAAATATATTTTATAAGTTTGTGAGTATATGTGTGAGAATGTATGTACGAAACACAATATATTTATTTCTGGCTCATATGTGGTGTAGGGTATTGAAAATTCTTCATAGCAGAATATAACATTCTCACTTGTTTTTTATACCCACCACCATCACAAGTGTTGAAGAGGGTATATTAACTTTGTCATTCCATGTGTAACGCTAAGAAGGAATCATCTCAGACCACACAATATTCTTGCAACAAATCAAAATCTGGGTAGATTTAACTACATCCGTCTGCTCATTTAAATTTAACCTGAGTATTTTTTATAGTCCTGAGAAGTTTCTCAGAAGTTTATTTAAAACCAGCAAAATCAGTTGAGTATATAAAAAGATAAAGACCGATATCTGAGACAACCTCAGACTATAAAGTGCGTTTATACGCAACTTAATGTATTTATTTCTTAGTCATTTGTGGTGAAGGCTATTAAAGATTCGTCTAAGCCAAATATAGCATTCTCACTTGTTCTTTTTTTTTTTCCTGTCATATATTTGCTATTTTTTGCTTAAATTTGCTTTTTTCTGTTGTATGCTTTATGGCTTTAAATAATAAGAAATAATATGGTATTTGCTAGAACACTGTTATTATTAAGTTGTTTGTTAAATATTGAAAATGTTTTTTTTTTCATTCTGTAATAATTTTGCTACTTTTTTATGTTTTGTTCCTTCGCTTTTTGTTTTATTTCATTTGTGTTTTAACTTTGTAGCCATTTGTTGTTGTTGTTTTGTTTAAGCCTTAAAGCATGCAAAGAATTTTTACACTTCAAACAGCCCACAAGTATGCCGAAGAAAATCGCTTTTTTCCATATAACCCACTTCATAAACACTTGTCAGTGTTAAAAAAAAATTGAGTTGTTGTTTTATAATATTCATCTGATTTTTGTGAAGAAAAAAACATAAACTTTTAAATGAATCTCTTTGGTGCAATATTTATATTTTTCTTACGTTGTACACTATATCACCGTAGGTGTTTGGGGTGTTATGCGTTTGTGCTTATGTTTGTAACATATGGAAAAAAATGGTGTTACACCCACCTTTAAGTATATCGTTCTATTCAGAATCACTTTGTGAACTGATTTTACGATAACCGTCTGTCTTGCCATCCGCTCGGCTCTCTATGTAAATGTTGTGAATACTATACAGGTCGCAATGTTTTAGATATCTCTATGAAAACAATCACGTTATTATTTTTGCCCAATAAGTCTATTGGAATAAGCCTTGATCGTTCTAATATTTAAGGTACTTCCCTTCCAAATGTTTTCCCGGAATGCAATTTTAAGCTCATAAAAGTCCTTAGTATAAAGAAATTTTTACTGAAATAAGTCTTATAATATTCTAAACAGATGTGCTTAATTATGCGAGGGTCCATATAAATGTAGTGAACAATTTTTTGTAGGTATCAGCATAAAAATTAGTACATATTAATTTTCTAAACTGAGGCCCAAGAACGAATCCTATTAAAATTGTCCATGTTCGGTCTAATATTCCAGGTAACTCCTTTACAAATGTTCTCCCGGAATGAGGTTTTAAGCTCATAAAAGTAAAGCAATTTTAATATAATTTAGAAGAAATAATTCTTATGATATTCTAAAGCAATGTGCTAAATTATGCGAGGGCCGCTTCTCACAGATGACATACAAGCCCCCTTTCAAATATTTCTTTAAAGAGCATAAATCTTACATATACGTTGGTATTGTAATATTTGGTTAAATTAAGATAAATATAAGCAAACAACGATGTGCAAAATTATACGAGGGTTGGTCCATCCCAACAACAATTAATTTTATAACACATACACTTCACATAAATATGAGTCTTACAAAAATCTACTGCAGACTTAAAAAGAAATTAGAAAATAAAATTATACGAGGGTTGGTCCATCCCAACAACAATTAATTTTATAACACATAAACTTCACATAAATATGAGTCTTTCAATAATCTACTGCAGACTTAAAAAGAAATGAGAAAATAAAACTATACGAGGGTCATTCATTACTTTTTCGTAACTAACATTTCTAACCAACAATATGGCGTAGGGTATTACATAGTCATGCTTGACGGACTGTAACGCTGTTATTTGTATTTTTTATTTTTAATATAAATAATTTAAAAAGACAAGTGACTATAAGATGGCATGAAGGAATGAATGAGTGAGTGAATGAATGAATGAATAATAGGAGATGAATGAATAAAGTTCTAGTTAAATATTTTACGGCAAAAAGTAAAAGTATAAAAATGAGAAATAATTTAAACAGAAGTTTTAAAAAGTAGAACAAGAACAAAATCTGTCTGTGTTGTAAAAAATTTCAAAAAATAAAAAAAGAAAAATTGATATTTTATTAAGTTTTAAACTTTAATTGTAGATAAAAATTAAAAAAAAATATTATTATTTTTGATTTTTATAATAATTTTTTGTATTCACTTTTCATTTCTTTGCAGGTATGTTGAATGATAAAATAATTGATTAAAATGTTGAATTGTAAGTTTAATTAAAATTTTAATTTATTACGATCTTAAGGAGAACTTTAAATCAGCAGCCGAAAGAGAGTAATTTTTATATATTGTGCTTGTGTATGTGAGAACTGTTCGCAGTTTCCTCTTAAAGTACATAGAAAAAATGTTGACTAATTTGATCACAAAAATGTCCTTTACTCAAGATTAATTAATATTTAGAAGATGATACACCCATATCTCGCTGAACATTTTTTCAGTGTATTTAAAAATTTACCGACAGCACCACCGCTTTCAGTGACGGCTCTAGCCAAACTGTGTGAATTTTCAAAAAAAATAAGAGCATTTAGAAGTGAAAAGTAAAAAGTAAGAAAGCACATGTGCATCTCTTTGCCGGCTACTGCTTTAAATCATGTCCCTGCTTATATTATACAGACTCATAATCTCCTCCAATAGTAATCTATATCGAATCAACTAATCATATGATTCCCTGTTAGGTATCAATTTAAAGTCTTCTGAAATAAAGCATCATTCTTGATTAAGATGTTCTCAATCTTATGAAAAAAACTCAAAACGTAAAACAATTAAGGGCGCTATATTTAGCTGTGCCGAATCACAATACCCTCCATCAATTACGTTATAAACACATTTTCTTTTTAAGTTAAAAAAATGAATTAGAAAATTTTTTTTAGGTTTTGTCATCTTTCTAGAAGACCTGGCAAACTTCGTTTTGCCAAAACAAATTTTTAGGTCGTTGCTGGTCCTAAGCAAACATTTGAGTTGTATCATATGATTTAGATAGATTTTTAATTTAAATCTCCCTCGCCTGATCCTATAAGTCCTATATTTTTTCACTGATGGTGTCTCACAGTAGCATTATTGCTGCAAAATTTTAAGACTCTCGCTTTTATAGTTCTTTCGATATTCGATAATCAATATTTGCTTTGTATGGGGGAGTATCCGTTCCCCTGATCTTACCCGTCCAACTTTTTGTCCGGAAAAAACAGTTCCTTGAGGAATTAGTTAGAGCTAAATTCGAGAACTTTCACTGTTATAGTTCTCTAAATATTCAACAGTCAATATTTGCTTTGAACGGGTGGTACCCCTCCCCCTGGTCCTATTGGAATTTTTTATAGCTTATGTTACTTTAGACTATATTGGGATTATACTATGAAAATTTCATCAAAATTGACCCAGCCGTTTTGGAGTCTATATATGTAGATATGAAAGCATTATATGATCTGGGAACTTTAGAAAAATTTGGTCTTAAGATCTACAAAATCGCCGCTCGAATTTATGCAAGTCCAAACTAAGTATTGCGGAATCTGTGTCGGAACTATAGGCTACTGAGGGAATATATTCAAGAAATTCGTTATGCATATTGCACAATCTGGCAAATCGGTTGTTCGGTAGTAAATGTGCAACATTTAGTTCCGATAAGATACCTTTTTTTGCAAAATATGTACCGATATTCCTGAAATTATTAGATATTTAAGTCAGAAAGATAATTAACACAATTTTCTAAAAGGGTGAGACCCTTACATGGGTGCAATAATCAAATATGAACTGATATTCATCAAAGAAAATTTAGCAAAAAAGTGTGTCGAATTCCAAAGATTTCGTTCAAATCTAATGGAATTTATATGTTAGCGAGGTAATTTTAAGTGTATTTGGGAAAATTATCTAAGAAAAGTTAGGAAAATAACTGTGGGACAATTTTCAGTACTTTTTTCGTATTTTAGAGTTCTATAAACTTAAAACCTTATACGATTAAGGATCCTTATATGAGAGTTGGACTAAATAAAGTTTCAAGCATAATCTAATTTTTTGGTCTCTTTCAAAAAATTGTCATAGGTTTCGCTTCCTATTATTTTGAGGTGTATCAAAATTTTACATATTTTCACCTATAACATTTTTGCTGGTCCGATTTTAATGATTTCATGCGCGATGATGAAGTACATATATTTGTGTTTCAATGATAAATTAGATTTAAATGTTGTATAACTTTTTTCTATTAAACCGATATTTTAATAGAATACTGGTTATAATCGGATCATTATTGTGGACGTAAGACATAGCTAAATCGATTCAGTTTTTAATTTGATGAAGGAATATATATACTTTATTGAGTCTGATATTACATTCTTGGTGTTACAAATGAAAAGATACTTATCGAGTTCAGTACAATTAGTGCTATTTTATGCCAATTACTTTATTCGATTACACGATGTCTATTCATACATCCGCCCGTTAGGTACGCATGTAGATCTCAATTCAGGGTATCACATATTTGGACTTAACGAATAATTAGAAATATATTTTTGGTATTTTTTTTAAAGTACTTTTTTCCAAAAATTGTTCCAATTATTGACGAAATAATTTGAATGTTATAACCTCAACTACTACGATTATTATTATACGTTAGAAAGCAGCAGAAGAAATGGTGTTGCCACCGCTAATTACTGATCAGTGTCAACTTCTGAGCCGATTTAAAAATCTCCATCCAGCCATTTGACCAGCTGTTTGCCGGTCGATTTAACGTTTTGGAAACTTTACATCATAGTTAAAATTCTAAGAAGATATCTCTTCTTAGAATTTGGAACAGATGATTTTTCTTTTCCGGAGCAAGGGCTATTGAAATTTGATTGATTTGATTGGTTCAAAAGTTTAGATAGTTGCAACACAAATGTCCTACCGAAATGGGTTTTAAACTCATAAAGCAAACAGATGTGAAAATATTTTAATAAAATTTGGCACCAGAAAATTCTTTATAAATTTAATCAATTTCAAGCAGATCATTTCAAAAATGCCCTGAGATCTCATATATATTTATATATTATATTTTAGACATATAAAACCAGGAGACTCTGTAACAAATTTCAAGAGAATTGTTCCATAACTTTCCTAAGGCGTCATATGAATTCATCCAATTCTTAACATAATTTCGTTCCTGTCACAAGAAGATCACTGAAAAGGATTTTGATCGATCGATACACCTAATAATGGTGGTAGTAATTTAATTTCTATGCGCTACAAATATCTGCATACCCCTGGTACCCCAAACACCTGTGTTCGTATAATGTATAAATTATAGTAATTTTCCATAATGCATTTTTTATAAAAATTTTAAACACCTGATTTGTGAAATGTAAAACGTAAATTCTTCTAAAATCTTTATAATCTAAATCTCCTTTTGCTGGAATTTTCTTAAAACTCATTACTTTTTTTTTTTGCTTTTTAACATAAAAACTTTAAGTTAAAATTTAATACCAAAAATTACTTTAATAAAATTTCTCCTACTGAAAGTTGGCAAAATAAACTTTTACAATTTATAAGCAAAAAAGATTCCAATAATTTTGAAAAAACAAAACAAAAACAAAAGAAGATGAAGATGAAGAAGAAAAACAGAAGATTATTATATACAAATTATATATTTAAGTTAAAATGTTCAACTTTTTAAGGTTGATTGCCTTCATAAATATAAAATAATAAAAGAAAACAAGTGAAAGTATTATATTCGACTATGCCGAATCTTTAATACCCTTCACCATAAATGCGTATAGTTTAATACGTTATGTTTCACACGTTTTTCTCAAATACAACACAGCAACGCTTAATAAGTCATAAAATTAGCCAAATTTGTACTGAACCGATTTTCATAATTTTGGAATGATAATCAAGTTCATATAACTTCATATTATAACAAAATCTTATTATAATTTTTTTGAACGTTTCTTGAAAATTCTTCTCTGGAACTTAGATATCGGCCTATTTTAAATAGGAAACCTCTCATGAATATTGCAAATACTCACGCCAAATTTCATAGAGCTCTGTCAAATATTGCAGATGTGAGTGTGCCAATAATAGGCAGACTGACAGACATACAGACGGACATAGCAGATTTTAATTTGAAGCAAGAATAAATTTTTAAATTATGGGTCCTTAGATGATTCCTTTTTAGCGTTACACACAGAATGACAAAGTGAATATACTCTCTTCACCAGTGGTGGTGGTGTAGGGTATAATAAACTCAATGAGTGTAATAACTTTTTTAAAGAAAAAAATAATACAAAACCAATTGAGTTTTATATAAATTTTATAACTTTAAACAAGTGAAAGTACAATATTCGGCTATACCGAATCTTCAGTACCCTCCTCTAATGTGTGTAAATTAAATACAATATGTTTCACACATACACACATATATACTCACAAATGGATACAATATTTTGATACTTGAACTTAGTACTGAACTGATTTTGGTTGGTTTTAAATAGGAAACTTCTCAGGACCATAACAAGCCCTCAGTCCAAATGTCATTGAGGTCTGTTTATTATTATAAATGTGTTCATGAAAAAAACAGACGGACAGACAGATAGACAGACGAAAGGATATATGGACAGAGACACGGAAAGACGGACCGATAGACAGTTAAATTATTAAGTTTAGTCAGATTTTGATTTGATACCAGAATATTTATATACATTATGGGGTTTGAGATAATTCCTTCTTAGCGTTACATACGGAATGAAAAATTAATAAAACCTCATGGAGGAGGATATAAAAAGGAAAACAAAAGACCTAAATAAATTAGAAAAAATCTGAGAAAGACGAGCATCTAAAACCTGTTCTGGGATTTTGCAGTAAATTTCTTGAAAATTCATTTTAATGTGTGCTTTTGTTTTAATCGATCCAAGATATTATTTTTTAATGGGATTCCAAAGTTTTGATATTTTTTAATAGTAAATATATCAAGTTTAAGGTTGGCAAAAAATTTTAATTGATATTTTTCATATGATCAAAAGTATTTGAATATTAATCGGAAAGCAATTTTGATAATTGACCGATTTTTCGATACTATATTCTTAAGACATATGACCTTTGTAACGTTAACATCCACCGTGTTATTAAATTTCTCCTAAAGTATTATATTTGAGTTAAATTCAAATTTAAAAGAATAGAACTTATGAGAGGAAAATGAATTACAATTATTTTAATACCACAAGAAAGTAAAGATGTTTATTCCATATACACTTTTAGACCAGTTTGGGGCCATTTGTGGAACACATTTTACATTGAAATGAAAACTGTTCCAAAATAATTTTCTGTTTGAATAGCAATTTTAATAGCTCTTGAATAAAAGTCGCTGCCAAATAAGCAGAATTTAATAAGAATCTTCTAAAGAAGCAGTTTTTATATAAATCGGAAATTAAAAGCCAACTTCTGTAAGGATCGACTCTTAATTTCACATAGATTTTTGAAAAGTTTTTACCAAAAACACTGTGTTTTCAAATCGATAATTTTTGAATCGTTAGTGAAATCTTAATAAAATTCCACATGACTAGAGATGAGGCGTTTTCGAGTTTATTTAGAAAAGTACTGATCTCAATAATATCAAGAGCGTAAATAGTTAACCTTCAAAGCCGGCCCGTACACTATTTCCAATTCTGTAATTTTTTATACGTCAGAAAAATGTTAACATTCCATATGTTTACGTTTGAGGTATTTTAAAGTCAGAGGCTTAATCGGTCAGAGGCTTAATCGGATTTGGTATGTGTGACACCTTAAAATTGTTTCTCACTGTATCACCTGCAATAACAAATTTAATACACTCACATTTTCCTTTTCCGATAATGAAAATTTAAAAAAAGAATCAACATAAAGGGAAAAATAAAACATGAAGTAAATAAATAAAAGTGAAATAAACTAAAAGAAAAAAGAATGAGAAAAATTACTGATGAATAAAAAAAGTGTTGTAATGAGATAAAATTTGTAAAATAATAAAAGAAAATGTATAAAACAATTCTGGAAAAAGGAATTTATAACTGCAAAATTCAGTTGAGTTTTATGAAAATTACTTTCAAAGAAGAGAGAGAGAGTGAAAGAGAGAGAGAGAAAATCGTAATGCAAATGCTAATAAATGTTAAATAAATAAACATATAAAAAGAAAATGATGATGAAAACAAAGAAATAAATGGGAGGAAAAAATCGATTTACATAAATGGAATTTCTTTAGAACAAAATAAATAATTTCTTTGTTATAATTTTTCTTTTATTATTTTCTTTTTTGAATAGAAAGAATAATTTTTAAGATTAAAGGAGGAAGTGAAAAATTTCTTTAAACATAAATTTAAAACTTTTACACTTCATACTTCATTTCAAATTTATTTCCATTTCAGTTTTAGTTTAAGTTCACTTCAAGTTCTAATCAAGTTCAGTTCAAGTTCAAGTTCAGTTTAAGTTCATTACAATTTCAGTTCTAGTTCAGTTCTTTTTCAGTTCTAGTTCACTGCCAGTTTAGTTCTAGTTCAAATCCAAGTTCAGTTCTAGTTCAGTTCTAGTTCAAGTTCAGTTCAAGTTAAGTTCAAGTTAAGTTCAAGTGTAGTTCAAGTACATTACAATTTCAATTCAAGTTCAGTTCTATTTCTGTTCTAGTTCAGTTCAGTTCTAGTTCAAGTTCAGTTCAAGTTAAGTTCAAGTGTAGTTCAAGTACATTACAATTTCAATTCAAGTTCAGTTCTATTTCTGTTCTAGTTCAGTTCTAGTTCAGTTCTAGTTCAAGTTCAGTTCAAGTTAAGTTCAAGTGTAGTTCAAGTACATTACAATTTCAATTGAAGTTCAGTTCTATTTCTGTTCTAGTTCAATTCTAGTTCAGTTCTAATTAAATTCTAGTTCAGATTCTTGTTCAAATCCTAGTTCAAATTCTATTTCAACTCAAGTTCAGATTCTTGTTCAGATCCTAATTAGAATTCGGCTTTAATTATATTTTAGATTTCAAGTAGTTTCTATCTCGGTTACTAGTTCTGATTATGGTCCAGCCTCCAATTCACTTTCTAGACCAGTTCCTGGTTCAGTTTTTTGCAGAGATTCTGGAAGTTCAGTTATGAGTTATTGTTCAGGTTATAGTTTGGATTCAAATTCACGCTGTTGTGCATTTTCAAGTTTACATACATCACTAATGATGATTTTGAATATTTGTATGATCAATTGAATCAAGAACTGATTCCTAACTATAATTTGGTAATTGACTTCCGTTCAAATTATATTTATCCAATATAGTTGTCACACACGTATTCATACATTTCTCCTCCTTCAGGTCTTCCATTCATATTTACTTTTTTTAATACTAAATACTAATAGAGCAGTACTCAAAGTCAAAGAAAGACAATCACCACAAAACAAACATTGTTTTTCTTCTTTCACACATACCGTCTCCTGCTCCTATTATCAACATCATCTTCAGTAACCATTCCATATACCCACACATACATACACACACTTATTTGTTCATGCACTTACGTAAATACAATCAAATATTTAGCACAAATAACAATAAGAACTAGAACAGCTTAATATTAGATGGATTCCGAAATAAATTTGTATCATAAAAAAAACTTTGTACAAAAAGGAAACTTCCTATTCTGAAGCACTCTAATATTGAAAACGGAAAAGTAAAATAATACTGTGTACACCAACTAATAAGAGATGGAAGAGAAAGAAAAAAAAGTACTTTAGTTATAGTTATGAAGTGTTTGCTTAACTTATGATCATTAATAACAAGAGTGTGAAGTAGTGTGAGTGAATGAGTGAATACTAAACTATAGTTAATATGTATATGAAAATGTTTATATGTTTATGTGTGTATAAAAACCCTTATAACGTAGTATTGTTTTACTATATACATAAAAACAATTCATACCATTATATAGATAAAGAGATATACACATACATACACATACATACTTACACAAATAGTTTCACTATTATTATTGTTTTTGTTGTTACAAAAAGCAAAAAACTATTTTTATTTTCTTTACTTATTCATAGTAAAGAATGTAAAAATAGCATTATTATGGACCAAGAAAAAATCATATTTCCTTTAATAAAATGTATATTATTATAATACATCTGTACTGTGGGGCAAAATTTAATATTGAGTTTTTAATTCTGTTTTGTTTCGGTTCCACTTTAGATTTTAATTCATAATTCTACTTCATATAATAATTTAGATTCTGGTTCAGATTCTAATTAAGATTATACTTCAGTTCTTCTTCAGTTCATGTTATAGTAAAGATTTTAGACCAAATTATAGTTTAGAGTCTAATTTAAAGTCTGTTTCTGATTTATTTCTTATGATTCTAATTCAGATCATAATCATAATCATAATCATGATAGTTCATAATCTAGTTCAAAGTGTAATTGAGATTATATTGCAGATTTTAATCCAGATTCTGGTTCAAATTCTATTCCGATACCATTTGAAATTGTACTTCAGTTCTTGTTCTAGAAATATAATTTATTTCGATTCTAATTGAGTTTCTGTTTGCGATATAAGTTCAGATTTTAGTTTAGTTCTTGTTCGGATTCTAGTTCTGGTCCTTGTTTAGATTCTGGTTTAGATTCTAGTTTAGATTCAAATTCAGATTCCAGTTCAGATTCTAATTCAGTTCTAGTTTACATCTACATCAGATCTAGTTCACAAGCTTGTTGAGATTCTTGTTCAGATTCTAGTTCGGATTTCAGTTCAGATTCTAGTTCTTACTACTTCGTATTCAAGTTCGATGTACTTCAGATTCAAGGTTAATTTCTAGTTCAGACTATAGTTACCTTCAGTTCAGTTCTAGTTCAGTTCTATTTCAATTTCTAGTTCAGTTCTATTTCAATTTCTAGTTTAGTTCTAGTTCAGTTCCAGTTCAGTTCTAGTACAGTTCAAGTACAGTTTGAGTTCAGTTCTGGTTCAGTTCTAGTTCAGTTCTAGTTCAGTTCCAGTTCAGTTCTAGTGCAGTTAAGGTTGAGTTCTAGTTCAGTTCTATTTCAATTTCTAGTTTAGTTCTAGTTCAGTTCCAGTTCAGTTCTAGTACAGTTCAAGTACAGTTTGAGTTCAGTTCTGGTTCAGTTCCAGTTCAGTTCTGGTTCAGTTCTAGTTCAGTTAAGGTTGAGTTCTAGTTCAGTTCTATTTCAATTTCTAGTTTAGTTCTAGTTCAGTTCCAGTTCAGTTCTAGTACAGTTCAAGTACAGTTTGAGTTCAGTTCTGGTTCAGTTCCAGTTCAGTTCTGGTTCAGTTCTAGTTCAGTTCTAGTTCAGTTCCAGTTCAGTTCTAGTTCAGTTCTACTTCAGTTAAGGTTGAGTTCTAGTTCAGTTCTATTTCAATTTCTAGTTTAGTTCTAGTTCAGTTCCAGTTCAGTTCTAGTACAGTTCAAGTACAGTTTGAGTTCAGTTCTGGTTCAGTTCCAGTTCAGTTCTGGTTCAGTTCTAGTTCAGTTCTAGTTCAGTTCTAGTTCAGTTCTAGTTCAGTAAAAGTTCACTTCTAATTCACTTCTAGTTCATTTACTTTTTTTCAAAGACTTTTATTTCAACCCCATTGTGCTCCATTATGTAGCCCTAAATTATGACATGTTTGTGCATAATTTCTAGTATTTGTATTGAAATTGTTTTCTTTTTTTCTAAACCCAGACATTCGTGCCATTCGCCTTAAATACATTTTCTGGTATTTTGCTATAAAAAGTAAATTCTTGAAAAAAAGCATAAACATGAAACGGAAGTCGCCACAATTAAATTGTATCTCTTAAATACAGTATGATGTAGAGAGAGGAGGGTGAAGAGAAAAAAAGATACTACTCCCTCTTAGTTATAAAACATAAATACAAATATTAATACAAAAAATTGTTAATCGTTTCTGTGTATTTATTTACAATACAAATACATAGATGAGTTTTCTTTTCGCTTTTTGGCAAATTTATAATCATGAGTATGAAATTTTCTTTTATCACTAAGTACACACACATTTATATAAAATGTATTTATGTGTGTATGTATATGTATTTATGTTATATGGTATTTATTCATTTTCCTATATTTTATTTTCTTAACATCATAATTTTTATAAGTGTGACTTAATGTTGTTCGGAAGGAGACATTTATTCTGGGCGAGAGATTTTTGTTATTTGTTATATTTCATATTGAATATTAAAGCTAAATTTAAAAAAAATCTTCTTTTTATACCCTCCACCATCACAAGTGGTGATGAGGGTATATTAACTGTGCCATCAGGAGTGTAATACAGAGAAAGAATCATCTCGATTTAGTTATGTCCCTCTGTCTGTTTGGCAATTTGTCTGCCTGCTGTTAGCACACTCACACCCACAATAATTGAGAGAGCTAAATGAAATTTGGCCTGAGTATTTGCTATAATTCTGAAAAGTGTTTTATTTAACATCAGCAAAATCAATTTAGTATATTTAAAGATGAAGACCAATTTATCAGGCAAGCTCTAAGTTCACTAAGTCCACACTAATAACCGCCATAATATTAAATTATATGTTCTCCATTATCTTTTTTAAAATTGATCAAAATCGGTTCAGATAGCCAAAAATGAATTTAATTGCATAAGTTGTTTAATGTTCATGTGTTCATTTTATGAAAAGGTTTGATATACAGCATTTGTGAGTGTATGGGTTAGTTTGTATGTACGAAACAAAACGTATTTGCATTACACGCATTTGTGTTGTAGGGTAACGAAAATTCGGCATAGTCGAATATTCTTACATGTTTTTTATCAAGTTTTTGTTTCGATACCTCTTCATATGAATTTGGTATATTAAATTGGGAAATGTTTAAATTCTTTTCTACTGTATTAAATCAGATAAATGATAGATGTCTGGTATAACAACCTAAGTAACTTTAATGTAAGATGAAGTTTAGAAGAAAATAAAATTAAATAAAAAACTTTAAATTGTGATCAGTAAATAACGCAAAAATTTACGAGAGAAAATTTTATATATACAGGAAATTAGAAACTTTAGATAGAGTTCAATTCTCCTATGTCGGATCAGAATTCAGTATCTTCAAAGTTCATATTCTTATATACCAAAATATTTGAATGAGATACAGACAACATTTCTATGAACATTTTATGAGCATTTCCTATAGTATAGTATATTGACTATAATCTGGGGTCTAAAATAGTATAGAATTATTAATAGAGTCGTCTAATGAATTGTCAATAGATTCGCCAATAGAATTGTGTATAGAGTCATCTATATAGTTGTTTATAGATTCATCTATTGAATTGGCATAGACTCGTCTATTGAATTAACTTGAGAATTTAATATAGGATTGTCTATTGAATTGGCTATAGACTAGTCTATTGACTTCCATATAGACTCTTCTATAGAAATATCAATTCGTCTTTAAAATTTTTCATAAACCCGTCTACAGAAGTTTTTAGATTTTTCTATAAGTTGTCTATGGTCTCATCTATAGAATTGTCTAAAAACTCGGCTAAAGAATTATATATAGACTATTGCAATGATTTTAATTGGGCTTAGTTCAGACCATTAGTGCCACAGATAAACATACAGATAGTATATACATGTAATTTTTGACTTGTTCCAAAATTACATATATATACTTTACTGGATCTTATATTTTTCGTCGTTGGTGTTACAAAATAATAAAGTTGTATACCCTCAATGCAATGTTGCATATTTCTATAAACGCATATAACTTTTTTTTAATTAAACAAAATTGAACAAGAAAATATTTAGTGAGCAAATCATATTTATGTAAAATAATTAAAAGAGTAACGCCGATAAACTATTAACATACGTTTTTCACTAAAACTTCTAACTGAAGTATTATTTGATTTTTTATGAAGATATTTTAGTAAATCTTGTCAGTTAATACGTTTATTACTAAACACATGAATATATTGTTAATCTAATTACAATCAGTGACCACAAACAAAGTGTACTAAAATTATTAAAAAACTTTCAGCAAAAACCACCTCGGTTTCATAAAAAGTTGGCAAAGCATTTCAAGGTCTACCGTCAAACAGTTTTCCAAGATTTTTTAATGTTCTAGAATAACATGTCTCTGCTTCTACGGCCAAACAAATAAATAGCATTTTTAAAACATTTCCCAACACACCCGGTAGGAAAGCAGTCTGGTTATATCCATATCATTTTTATACAAAATTGTATATATCCATATTTATCGGAAACTCTTCCATTATCGTCATTTTTCTGTCATTTTTCCAAAGGAGGCCATTTCCGTTGGGCACTTCAATACTCTTATAGCAATATCTCTCCACTGGACTTGGCTTTGGTTGGGAGCATACTAAAAACAGACCGACAGACGGACCGGCACATGGATATATCTTAAACGACTCAGATTTTCATGATTCATGATTAATCAACAAGTGTTGATGAAATGTAAATGTGGTGGAGGGTATAAAAAAGTAATATATTCGCTTGCAAATCTAACGTATACTTTATATGTTTTATTGACATTACTCATACGCATGTTCAAATAGGTATGGACTAGTAATGGCACTCAAAGATTAAATTCAATGTTATTAAATAGTATCGGAAGAACTTGTCCGTTGATAGAAGACCTGGCTCCGGTAGAAGATATGGTCCCCATGATGTTTTTAAAGCCAAAAATAGAGCGGTTAGCTCAGTGCTCGGACTTATTGGTACAAAAAGTTGAAGCTAATACTCTGGTTCAAAGACTGTCAGGAACGTTACTAAACATTTAGAGACCTAAAACAGAGCACGAAAATCGAAGTCGAGTTGGATGACTAATCGTATGTTGTGAAAAATTTAAAAAAAATCTGCATCCAAAAGCAGTCGGATATCCCAAAAAGTTGTTGGTAGAGCAACTAATATGCAGATGGGGAAATGCTCTATAACAGGCTTTATAAATACCGAAATTAATATTAAGGAATGTTTCGAAAAACGACTACTTTTATTCGTAATGTTTCATAATGCGTCCACTTATTTTTGGCCAGACGTGGCATTCTGTCACTATGGTAAACAAACCCAATAAAGTGGTATTTGTACCACAAAATGTCCGAACTTAGACCATTGGAGATATATTGTGATCTTGTTAAAAGAGAATTGAAGAGCGCAAATGAGAGGTCCAAACGTATTGTGGATTTTAAACGGAGATGGACAATCTGTTTCAGGAAAATGACAGAAAGCGCTATGAAAACGGTAATCTGAAAAAGCTTTAAATATTCATCGCTACTGATTAAAACTATAAAAATATATTTTTATTTGTAAATTTTACTGATAATTTCAATCATATAAAAAGTTAAAATTGTAAATTTGGTGGTTTCGTTTTTATTTACATTTTTTTATGTAATTTTTTTTCGTTCTCACCCTTTCTAAAGACCCCAAGGCGTTTCATCAAAAATAAAATATTCAATATTTCAAACCATATTCTTTAATATAAAAATATAATATAATTTATAATAAATATGAAAATATATTAATCCATAATCTTAAAAAATAAGTAATAAATTTATTCCACCACCCACAGAGTCCAATCGACTAAAACATTTATGAGTTATTAGACAATTTGTCACCTCTAATAAATCATCCATATAGCGATGAAATACATTTTTATGGAATTTTATGTCTTAATATCTTTTCTGCTTCTTTTATGTCCAAGAAGAAAAGAATAAAAATTAAATTTACAGTAGTGAACAGAAAAAATGCAACACTTTACAAAATCAGTTTTAATAAAGTCTAATATACGGCAACTAATTTATCTCTTTTTTAAAAAAGTTTAAACATATATAAATTAATGAAAAAATGTCAATATGCGCGCCAGAGGTTGGAAAAGGCTAATTTGAATTCAAGCTAACTTACGAAGAAATATTTCAAAAACACAACTTTAAGAAGAAGTTGTAAACATGGTGCAGTGAACTCTGAGCTTAAGCAGCAGACAATAAACGAGATAAATTAGTTGCAGTTAATTTAAAATATCCGTTAATAATGCTGATGTTGCGCAATGTTGCACTTTTTCTGTTTGCCACTGTATACATAAAAAAACATGAAAAACATGTTAAAATTAGTAGAATCCATCATAATTATGATTATCATAAAAATACCATAATAGTTTTTAACACAATTTCTGTGTGTTGTCTCTGTAGCAAATAATTTGTTAATATTTTTTTTATAGATTTTTTTATTTTACGATCCAACAAAATTGTTATTATTTTTATGATCACAAAATAATTTGTGTGCGTTTTTGTGTGTTTGTGTGTGAGAGAGAGAGAGAGTGTTTGTGGTTGAGAAATAATTTTAACATTTAATTAATAAAATAAAAACATTAATTGTATTTAATCGTTATTGTTATTATAATTATGACCACAAATATTTATGAAAATTGACAAAATAGGAAATTTTATATTCAGAGCCTGTATGTGGTGAACGATTATAGTTATTATGGAAAGAAAACCCATAATAAAAAGGAGTTTCTACGAGAATTTAAGGCAACATATGAAGCATATTTTATTCGTTAACTAAATTCTGGATTATAATCGGTTTTACTCCTTTTTCCTGCTATTAAGCATAAAAAGCTGTCATATTGTAATTAATTTGTTCATGCGTGTCTCATTATTATATCTGAATTTTATATATCATATTTTACTACAATAAACAGTGAAACAAAACTTGGGCAAAATCAAACTCTTTTTAGAAATAAAACTTTAACTCCAAAATGCCATTAATCAGATCTATAAGAATGCGCTTCAAAATATATTGAGCATAAAATATTTCACCGACTGGTTGATAATAAACATTGACTGGTAATAGTATAGAATAATTATATCTCGCCTCATTCTTGAGGTGCTTTCTAATTTATTTGGAGATTATTTTATTCGTTCTAAAGTTATAGAATTGCTTCCAAAAAAATCCTTTTGGAACCACTGTGCAATGTACATAATAATGACCATAGTATTTTATGGTCTGGTCTATAGTCTGGTTAATATCCTGTTCATAATTCTTTTCCCACCTCTTGACTCTGATATCTTTTATAGTCTTAACACGTCTACAGAATTGTCTATAGAAAATTTATATTCTCATTCTTCTCTATCATCTTTCCTAAAATCCCATCTATGGTTTATTGTCTCGCTATAGACTATAAACTGGTAAAGTTGCTTCTATAGTCTCATTAATAGTTTCGAACATTACCTTTTCTCTAGCCTTTACAATAATCTCAGCCTCTACCATAATCTCGTCTATTTCTTCCACCATAATCTTGCCTTTAACCTCGACCATAATCTTGTCTACAACTTCGACCATAATCTCGTCTATAGCCTCGACCAACTACTCATCTATAGCCTCGAACATAATCTCGTCTATAGCCTCGATCATAATATCGTCTGTACCCTCGACCATAATCTCTTCTAAAGTCTCGTATATAAAATCTTCTATAATCTTCTTTAACCTCGTCTATAGCCTCGTCGCTAACATCGTCTATAGCTTCATCTATAACCTAGTCTATAGTATTGTCTATTATCGCGTCTATAACCTAGTCTATAGCCTTATCTATAGTCTCGTCCATAAACTCGTCTGTAGTCTCATCTATTGTCTCGTCTATAGTCTCACCTACACACTCGTCTATAACCTCGTCTATAGCTTCGTTTATAGTTTTTTTTATATCATCTATAGTCTTGTTTATAATTATGTATACATGTCTTATCCATAGTCTCTTGTAATATCTTATATATAGTCTTGTCTATAGTCTTATCAATATTCTATTAATATATAGTCTCGTTTATAGTTTTGTTTATAGTCTCATGTATAGTCTCCTCTATAGTGTCGTCTATAGTCTAGTCCATAGTCTTGTTAATATTCTTCTACAGTCTCTTCTATAGCCTACTATTGTCTCTTCTACAGACGAGTCTCCCTTAAGCCTCATTTATAGCATCGTCTATAGCCTTTCAGAAAAAGTTTCTATGTTACTTATTTTTAGGAAAAAATGTTGTAATACAGTCTTGAATCCCCAGAAAAACGCAAATCCTTGCTTCACTATGCAATATCGAAATATTGAAATAAATAATAAGAATATATGTGTGTGTGTGTTTATTTCATTAGCATACTAACGAACTTATTAAATGTTATTTACTACATTGACACATTTCCAAGATAATGAAGAGTAAATGACCAGTGAAATAAAAACGAAAACACAACAGACAATAACAACAACAACAATAAAGTACTGACAGTTACCAGCCAAAATGATAATAATGACAACACAATAACAAAAACAATAATAATAACAAAATATAAATATTGTTGATTTATGTAACTGTAAATAAAAAACTACAAATAAAGTGATAAAAATACATTGAAATAAGAAAAAAAATACGGAGACAAATACAAGGACAAATAAGTAAATTAATACACGCATAAACGATAAAAATGTAAGTTTAAAAAAGGATAAAGAACACAATTAAAGGGGCTACAAAGAAATGGGACATATTCAAGAAAATGTTTATGAAGGCAACGTTTATGTTGGTACAGTAAAATAACAAAATGTCATCAAAATTTTAGTAGAAGTTTTGGAAGGGAATTAATACTTTCTGTCTATAATGCATATCGAACTAATTTTATTTAATTTGACTAAAACTTTATTATATTTTTTCAAAAACATCAGACTCTTACATTTAATAAAAAGAAATCAATTATTTGGAGATGGACTAGGATTAGATCTGAGCATATCTATATTACAGATAATGGCATTAAACAATCTATAGTCTTTGCAGAGAAATTTATATTTATCGTCTACATATGAGGTAGTCTATAGTGTCGTTCGAAGAATAATTCATAGTCATTTCTATGGAACACACTATAGTGTTCTCTATAGACTTAACTGCCTTTTTCATAGTGTGGAACTATTCGGATTCTTACCGACTAAACCAGCTCCTTCTGTCCTTATTTTATATCGTCTATTACCTCGTCTATAGTCTTGTCGATAACTGTCTACAATAGTCTCATCCATAGTCTCGCTCGTCTAAGCAAGTCTCCGCATATAAAATCTTATTTTGATAGCCTCGCTATTACCTCGTCTATAGTCTTGTCGATAACATTCGTCTACAACCTCGTCTCTAACCTCGTCTATAGTCCTCATCCATAGTCTCCGTCCCTAACCATCTATAGTCTCTACTCTACCTCGTCTATAGTCTCACCTATAGTCTCGTCTGGACAAAAGAATATTGCATCGCAGGATCGAAAAGTAACGGCTTAGGCTCGCCTATTACACGAGATTCCTTTCCTCAGAAGAACAGAAAGTTTATAACGTTAATACTTAAATTTCATAAAAAACAAAGCCCTATTAGTTTGGGGTTCGAAAAAATGGAATGGATCACTCTTTTCTTTCAAACCAATTTCGAAAATCAGTTCGCAAATCAGTTGCTAATTTTGACTATTAATTGTTTGTTGCCAAATTAAATTTCATAGTACTTGATTTGACTACTTTCTTGGCTACCAATCGACGACTTATACATAAATCGTGTTTGCTTATATTTCACTAATTACGGATCTCTCTCAGTCCATTTCATCCAAAACTACTACCACTTTTACAGTTTTTAAAATTAAATTTTCCTACTGTCAAATCCCTGGAGAAGATCTTTACTACGAATTAAATTTCATGAAATATTGAATAATTTAATTTCAATTTTCTATAAAAAAATTTAACATATAAATTTCCCTGCCTTTTCTCTATTGTCGGGTAAAAAAATTTTAGACATCAATTAAAATTCTTGTAAAAAGAATTTTAAATAATTTTTGTTTTTGTTTGAAACATTGAAGAGTTTGAGTTTAGGTTTGAATGAAATCGCAAATAAATGTCTGTAAAATTTTTGTCTTAATTGAATTTTGTAACGGGGTTTAAACAGTTACGGATGCAGGATTTTTTTGTTGTTATTGTTGCATTTTATTTGCGAAAAATAAATCCCTTTTCTCTGCGTGTGTGTGTGTTTGCGTGAGTTTGTTAAAAGCAAATCTTGCTAACGAAGCGGAAAATTTAAAATGAATTAAAATTGAGAAAATCAGCAGGAAGTTAATTATTTTGGGTGGGGGGGGAGGTGTTTTGGTTGGTTGGTTTCAAAAAAGTGCGTGTGATTTTTTGTGCAAAAAATAACTTTTTCTGTTTTTTTTTAGATAAAATTTACAATAATGGGATTTAAGCGGTTAATCGATTAAAATTGTAAAACGTAAAAAAATAATAGTTGAGATATAAAAAAATCAGACTTTTCTTCAGGATACACAGTGGTTTCAAAACGATTTTTTGGAATTAATTCTTTAAGTTTTGAACAGTTGAAGGTATCTGAATAAAATTTAACATGATTTTTGCTAATATATTCAGGTCTTGATAACAAGGATTACATATAATTTGCTAATAAGCGGTGTATAGGGCGATCTTCCAAAGTTGATCGTTTGTAACATTTAAAATTTTTGAAAATTCCTTTAAAAATAATTTATGATACCAGACAAAAGAACTTTGTATGTAGATAGAACTTATAAATTCTTACAAAAATAGTCTTACTTAGTTACGTAAATGATCTTTTAAAGTTACAGAGATATTTAAGTTGATATAAATTGTTAAACTTTGTTTTAGTCTTGTTCTTTTTAGTTACTTTAATTTCGAGGGCTCCTTATGGTCCTTATTTTTTTTTTTAACTGTATTAGATTCCCTATAAAATTTAAAATAGTATTGATGTCAAAATAACATAAAAATGTCAATCCGTTCAAAAATATTATTAATCTGAAATTAGAACTTAAAAAATATATATTTTTTTAAATGTTTTCCTAAAAGTTGGCAACATTTGTTCGCTAATAAAATTATTATTTTATAACGAACTTTGAAAATTTTCCACTTTTTCTATGAAAATCATAGTCAAAGTGTACGAAAAGTAAATTCGAATGTACTCTGGGTAGAAATCTACTTACAGGATTCTACAAAGTCGGAAAGTTTTGACATAAAACTCAAATTCGCTTTTGTTAAATTCTCAAAAAAAAGTGAGATCGAAAAATCCTTAACATACGTATGTTTTAATAAAAATTTACAATTTCATAAAACAGTTTCATAAAACATAAATTTTTAATTACTAGTGATGAAATTTTGATCCTTTTTGGGGAAACCCTTCCCTTAACGTTTTTCTGTCGCTTTCTGTTACTTTGCAAAAAAAAAGATAATCCATCTCCGTTTAAAATCTACTACTCTTTTTAACAGGCTTTTTGTGCCCTTTAGTTCTCTTTTAAAAAGGGCACTATATATCTCTACTGGCCATAGCTCCAGTTAGTTTGCAGGATTTGCAAATGAATAATGAATTCCATATTATTGTCTTTGTACCATTCACGGGCTTGTTTATCATAGCGACAGGATCCTTTTTGTAAACATTCCTTAATGTTAATTTCGGTAGTTTTAGAGCCAGTTTTATCAAATTTTTGGCCTCTTTATCCGCACTACATATTGTTTGGCTTATCAAAAACTGTTTAGTTCAATTGACTGCTTTTGGGTCCTAATATTTTTTTCGAAATAATCGCAGGATTAATTTTTTTGATAAGGAAGTTTCGTCATCCATTATGTAGCAAAAATATTCACTTTAATTTCTGTGCTCTATTTTTGGCCTCTAAATTTTAAGCAGCGTTCCTGTCAGAAACTTTTTGACAATGCAGTTTTTCTTTGTGGGTTTAAAACATCTTCTACCTGAAGCAGGTTTTCTATCAACGGACATGTTCTCCCGGTACTGTTAAATAACATTGGAAACAGTTTGGCGACAGACTTATGAATGCCTGAACAAGTTTTTAAACTTAAAAGTTTAAGAATTATTCGATCTCACTCCTTATATATCTACATAAGAAGAATAATATTTCCTAGAAATATTTTCTGCCGATCACACTTTATAACGACAATGTGATTGATTTACATGAAAAAATAAAGTTTTGAAAGTAGTTCTATACTTTTGGAAAATTTGGGCATTTCTGTATGAAAAAGTGGGCATTTGTATAAGTTTCTTATTAATAAGTATGTTAGCATTTTTTGTACTGAAATATCAAATAAAAAACACTTCCGTTTACCAAGTTAATTAACAAAAGTTTTGGAACCACTGTGCAATCGGATTTTGTGTTGTGGTTGTCTCATCCAAAACCAATAAAGTGATTTTAACATTTTCATGGAGAAACATTGCAACACAATTTAATTTTAAATCCTTTTTGCTATTAAATCAACCCAAATTTAATTCCTTTAGGCCAAAAATCAATTCCAAAACAATCTTTATTAAATTTTTAATTTTCTCTCCAAAAAAAAGACACAAAAAAGATGTGATTTTAATCCCAAAAATCTAAAGATTAAAAAATATTTTCTATATCTTTAATTTATATGCGATTTTTGTTATTCTTTCATTACATCCTTTTTCCTTTTTTTGCTTGTGCGATTTATTTATTTTGTAATTTTTTCAGAATTTCATCTTCTTTTGTTCTAAAGAAAAATCTATAGAAAAAAAACAAACAACAAAATAAACAAACGATTATTGTTCTTTTGTCAGTATTGTCGTATTGTAGTATTAGTGTGGTATATTTATACAGATTTGACTTAAGGATATTTATAAAAACAATAAATATAAACTTATGATATATTGTAAATACTTAAACATACATATGTATTTGTGTGTCATTTTTATTTGAAGAATTTAAATACAAAGAAATTTATTTTAATCTGTTATATAGATTTTTATATACCCTTCCATTTAGTAGAACATAAAACTTTAATCCTTTTTTTTTTGGAGAAATTGAAATCCTTACAAAAAGAGAAAAATATTCAAGGTCATCATGAATGAAACAAAAAACATATATAAAGACAAACGAAAAACCATTAAAGTTATTTTTATTTTTCTATCGAAAATTGTCGAGAAATCATAAGAGATTTACAAATGATTTAATGAATTCATATTTTTAGACTTTTTATGATGAACAGTACAATTGCACAGTGATGCTCAAAATAATTGAGATCACTAAAATTATATCTCTTTTTTATAAGTGAAAAAGAAATTCCTTCAAAATACACAGTGATATCAGGTTTGAGTCTCAACACACCCAGAGAAAAAATATGTTTGCGGTAACCATAAATGAAAAGCAACATACTATTGTTATTAGATATTGTTATTATAACAAAAAAATTGTTTATTTGCATTATGATTTTGCATTAATAAAAATAGTTATTGTTACTGCCACTAAAAATATTGTTATCGCCACTAAAACTATTTTTATCGCCACTAAAGCTATTGTTATTGTAATATACAGTTTGTTTATTCGCAATGTGATTTTGGATTAATAAAAATAGTTATTGTTATCGTTACTAAAACTATTGTTATCGCCAATAAAATTATTGTTATTCCGGTAAAAAATTCGGAACATATTGCGACCACAATATATTTTTTTAACAAAAAAAAGTAATAATAATAATAATTTTATTACAGTAACGAAATAATTATGTTCGCAATGAACATATGGCGAAATAACATTTCTCTGCGTGCAGGTTCTCGAATTTGGATAACCCGGATCTTAAAAGTTTTAAAACGATTTAAATTACTTATAACTGAAGATTTTCATATGATTTTTATATGAGTTAATAGTGCTAGTTAAGATTCCAAGATTGGGTAGATAGTTTAAGAGATATTCAAATATCTTTTATTTTATTAAGAACTAATAACTGTTTTTTTGTAAAGGAAAACTTTTGAAAACAATTTCATGGAACCAAAATTTTATTTCAAAATTTCACTTTTTAAAAGAATGTCGAATTTTTACCAACATGGAAGTTACACATTTTTTGAGTTATAAAATTTTTTATTATGTAACCCATGTCGTATTTATTTCCCTCTGAAAGACTGCTTTGTAGGCTTTGCGTAACAAAAACTTAAAATTTTGAAGAAGCAGAGTCTCCCATTTCCTTCATAACACTGCAATTTTCGGCTTAATTTCTTCAATCACAAAGCTGAATTTTGAAAAAGGTTTTGTTTATCTTGATGGGTTCTAAAATTTTTGGAAAATTTATAACCCATCAATTTGAAGAGAGAAAAATAATGATTTTTTCTTATTTTACTTCTCGTCCTTTAAAAGGTTTTAAAGAATTTTGGCTCATTGCTGACTTTATGTACGCGTAATTTCGGATTTTTTTTGTATATAAACATTTACGTTTTACACCCCAATTTTTCATAACCCGATATTTTGTAAACTTTGCTAAAAAGATCAAAGTGGTTCTAATAATTCTGACATGACTGTAATTGCATATGTATCGGGTATAGTAAAAAAAACAAATCTAAGTAAATAATAAATACGAAATAAATATACAAATGTTCTATATAAATATTTGTAGAAAAAGTCTGATTTATTTATTTAAAGTGTTAACACGAAAATGTTTTAACAAAAAATATAATATTAAAATGAAAATTATTTCCAGCTATTTTTCTTCATCTGTCACCAATTTAAAAATGTGTTTAAATGAAACTTTGTTTTTTTTTTAAACAACATTTAAAACATGTTAAAATAACATGAAATAAGATTATTATATATTATACTACTAAAAAAAGTATATTAATTTGGTGTTATGCCAAAAAGGATTCATTTAAGACTGAAAACAATAAAGAAATTTTACATTGCTGACTGAATTGTTTACAAGTTGATTTGGTGGTCTGCAGGCTTGCAGCTTGTCAACTAGGTGGTGGGCGTACTTTGAAATTTTGCCATCTCGAGTATGTAGATTTAAAAAAATTCAGGTTGTCTCTTACAGTTTCAGAGATATTTTAGTTGAAAAAAAATTTAGCGTTTAATTTTTTAACTGTTTATTCGATGATAAACTTGTTCTTTGTCTTCAAACTTCTTAATATTTTATTTGTTTCTAAAGAAATCATAACAAAAATGAGGTTAAAGTAAATCGCGATAAACTTGGTTCAAAAACCTGTCCACAAGCCCTTTCCAAATTTCGTTTATTTTTATTTAAAATAAAAAAAAATAACGAAATTCCGATAGATCGTGGATAGCATTTCCTCTAATGTCATCGGATGTGTTTAATATGCATTCATGTTAACTACTCTTTCATTCAGAAGAAACATATAGTCCAGAATAAATCATATGACACCCACATAGGTATATAATTTCCTATGTATTACATACATTATTATGTATTTTGTAAAAAATCTAGAAAATATTTAGTATATTTTCGTACCCAAATTAAGCGCACCAAGTTCAACATGTCCTCCTCGGAATCACTTAAAAAACATTTAAAAAATGAAATTTCGTTCAAAAATATTAAGTTGTTCCAAAGTTACAGAATAAATTCCAAAAAGTAGATTTATCCTTTGAATTCACTGCAACTACGTATGAGGATAAATATTTATAGATTTGTTGAGACTCTAAGCAATTTGGATCAATTAATCTAGTTCAATTATATTTTAACTATATTCAATGTTGATTTTTATGTTGTTGATATTTTTAGAAATTATTTTCGGCTTCACCCGTTAAATTTTAAGTCTGTATTTAATATTGAAATGGATTTTTAAATCAACAAATAAAAGTTTACAAAATAATAAAAAAGACATTTGTAAATATATTCACAATAACGATAGGAAATTGCAGAAAATTTAAAACTTTTTCTTTTATGTGGCTTAAGCACTTAAAGAAATTGAAATGAATTTTTTTTTTCTAAAAGAGTGAGATCGAACAAATGTTAACATACATCTATCTGTTAATAAGAATAAAACAAAAAAAAAACGTTTATAATTTCTATCACTAGAGATGAAATTTTTAAAATTTTTCGAAGTGCTTCCATTAATGTTTTTATTTTTCCTGTCGCTTTAAACGAATAGGTAGTCCATCTCTGTTTAGAATCCACCATTTTGGGCAACTATTTTGTGTTCTTCAATATTCTTTTAGCCTTAACTCCGGACAGTTTGGAGGCTGTTTCTTTCTTGGTATAATTACCACATTATCGCTCTTGCACCACTCAATGGCTTGTTTACCACAATCACCGAATGTCATATTAGATCAAAATTAACTGGACACATGAAGTCTTATGAATGGAAGCATCATATTTTATAAACATTCCTTGATGCATTCTGCATATTGCTTGCCATACTAAGAACTTTCTGGAAAATTTTGGCTGTTTGGATCCTAAGCCATTTTCTAACGTTATCTCAAGTATCAGCAACATAAAAAATTTGACTAGAAAGTTGCGAAAATTCATTCAATACATACGTTTCGTCATCCATTATGCAGCAAGAATATATATATTTTGTTAGAAAATTTGTGTGCAATGTCCATGCTCTGTTCTAGACCTCTAAATAGTAGCGTTCTTGTCAGTAACTTTTTGAGCCTTATATGCTTTTAAACCTGCATTAAATTTAACATTTCATACCAAATAATCCTAATCCGAGCACTGAGCTAACCGGGCCATTTTTCTGTCCAATGTTGAGAGCTCTTTCTATTTTTTCCCTGAACCAGATTTTCTATCAACGGACAAGTTCTCCTGGTGCTGTTTAATAACATTGGAAACAGTTTAATGGCAGACCCTTGAAAGCTTGGCCAACTTTTTGTGGGACCAAGTTAAATTTTGTTAAAAATATTTAATAATTGTAGTACGCACTTTTTTCTAATCGCTCATTTCAATCAGATTAGCATTTGATAGACATTAAATACAATAATGGACAAGTTTTACAAAAATATCACTTGATCAAAATGAAAAATGTGCTTTATGATTTTTTCAATCTCACTCCCTTTAAAGAAAATAATGCTCTTTTATGATTTAGATAAGAGAGAAAATGTATTTGGCAAATATGTAAGCATTTCAGTGTTGCCAATGTAGCCAACACTGAAATGGCTAAATTTAGTCATTTTCAGTCTCATTTAGCTACCGAAATTTTAATTTTGTCATTTAAATTTTTTAGCCACATTTATTTACACTTAACCACTTCTGTAATGGCTAAATGGATCTATTGAAGTATCCCTAAAGCACTTAATAATGAGCAATTAAAGCAAAGTCAGTTTCCAAAATTTTGGGAAAATAACACGAACTAAAGGATAATTTTTGAGGAACAGGGCATATTAACTTTTTCATTATGTGTGTAACGCTAAAACGGAATCATCTATGACCCTGTAGTGTATATATATTATTGTATTAAAATCAAAATCTGAGTCGATTTAGCTACATTCTTCTGTCTGGCTATTGTTGGCACTCTCACATCCATAATAGTTGACAGAGTTTAATGAGATTTGGTCTAAGCATTTATTATTGTTTGTTTAAAACCAGTAAAATCGGTTTAGTATTTTAAATGATATAGACAGATATGAGACAGTCTCTAAATTCAAGAGAACGTCAACCGCAAAATGTTCAATTTTAAATTGATAAATTGGAATGAAGTTTTGACGCTATATGTACCTCATTAATATTCCAAAAATGGTTAAAATCGGTTCTGCAGAGAAAAATGTGTATCCAAAAATAAAAGTTATTTTATGGTTTAAGGTTTCTTTATTTTATGAACAAAAATTTCCACATTTAGTGTACATTTTTGAATGTGTATGTACTTCATATACATTTGTGATAAAGAGCTTTTGAAAACTCGCTTTAACCGAATATAACAAGTGGTGAAGTGGGTATATTAACTTTGTCATTCCGTGTGTTTTTAAAAATATGAATTTATTATTTTTTTCGCCACTTAATGCTCCTCAAGAAGGCACTGATTGAAAAATAGACAATATTTATAAGTCTTCCCGATAGTCATATTCTTATATCCACAATTGACTTAAATGATTTGTCATTTCATATCCTTCCAATATTAAAATAAAAATATTTCATCACATCTTTTGTCCCAAATTCATCAGGGATTTATTTTCTTGCATTCACGGCAAAAATTAATTTTCGCTTAAAATATAATTAAACAAATTTCAATATTGAAAAATTAATTATTTAACAAATTACGTTTAGTTACACATTTTTCGCAAAAAAACTCCCAGAATATTAAAATAAGATCAGTGGGTTTTTGTTAATATTTCCATAGAAATTTTTGTTAAAATTTTATCATAAATTTTAAATAATATTTACACATTTTTTTGCCATCGATTTTTATTTTTCAATATAAAAATTTCAAAAAAATAATAAATTCACTCAATATTTGTAATATTCATTGATGTAAATCATGTTATTAAGTGGCATTGAATAACATAAACAACAAGTGCGTGTAAGAGAGTGTATGTGTTTGTATGTTCCATACAGTAGACGTCATAGTATATGCTTGTCAATAAAATATATACATATGAACGTTATTCCCCTTACGCTCTATTGAATTTTGAATATGCATCACACATTTGCATACATATATAGAGATATATGTGTGTTGGGAGCAGAGATGGGGGTAAATGATTACATTAAGCGACGCATTACAAAAGTAATGTATTCAATTACTTGTAATGTAATGGTAATTGAGTTGTGTTAATTCCGACATTTATATTTACTTAGAAAAAATTAAATAAATTTTAATAACAAATTTAGAATTAATTTAAGGAGTAAAAGCCAAAAATTCTTAACATACATATCAAAAAAAAAATAATCTGTGTTTGTTTGTTTGTTTGTTTATTTGGCACTTTTTTCTAGACTGCTAAAGCACAGGACCAATTTCGCTAAAATTTTCACCAAATGATCCCCATATAACCGAAAGATAGGTCCTGGGGAAGAGGTACCCCCCATATAAAGCGAATATTGATTATCGAATTTTTAAAGGAATATAACAGCGAGAATTGGAAACATCATCAACGGACAAGTTCTCCCGGTACTGTTTTATAACATTGGAAACAGTGCGCACTTTTCTCTGGTCTCTGGAGTTTAATGCCATTTTTAAATAGTTTTCTTAATCGAAAAAATAATCACATAATAATAGTTTTAATTTAAACTTGTTTTAAGATTTTTTTGATCCTTAACGACTCCTTAATTTATAATTACTAAAAATAATTATTAATTTAGAATTATCGTTTAATTGAAAATTTCTTCCTGTACAGCAACTTTTTTTAACATAATTTCATTTTGTGTAATGTAATTGCAAATTCCCATTTCTGTACCATTTTTATTGCCTTTAAGTAGTAATGCACATAAACAAATAAAAATAGAAGGATAAAATCTCTTAACTGGGCCGCAAACAGTCAAAAGAATAAAATTTCATTATTTTTATCTTTATTCTTCGGATATTTTTTATACTCAAATTGTATGAACAACTTTTTAAAATCTAAATAAAATTATTGTGCGTGGTTTCTTTGAAGTAACGCTGGAAATCCAAAAAAAGTTCGGGGAAATTTATTATGATTTGGTTTTGAAGTTTTAGTTGTAAAATATAAAGTAGATATTTCAGGAATCACTAGATTAAATAGATTAACATATACAGAGAGAAAAATCAACATTAATTTTAGACAATGTTAATTTTGTTTCATTAAAAATTTTTAAGTTTGTGGCAAAATAATACTGTACTTATTAGAGTCCAGTGGTATTAATTTATTAAATTTACACAAAGTTAAAAACAAATATTTATATCGGAAATATGTTAAATATTCGTGAAGTATAATGTTCGGATTATAGTGTTATCAATTGTCAGGTATACAGTGAAATCATAATGGTCTGATATATAGTCTTAACTAAAATGTAATTAATAATATAAACTCTAGTGTAATTTATAGTCGGAAATTTTAATGCAATCTATTATTCATATGATCTAATTAATAGTTTGGATTACAGTGTAATCCATAGTCTGGACTATTGACTAAAGACTGTTTTATCGGATCTATCTATCGACTAAAATATACATAATCTATAGTTTATATTTTCGACTACAGTGTAATCTATAGTCTGGACTATTTGCCTTATCTAAGGACTGATTTATAATCTGGACTATAGACTAGAATATAGACATACATAGTTTCGACTACAATACAATCTAAATTCTGAAAATGAACTAAAATCTGATCTATAGTTAAAACTTTAGACAAATAAACATTCTGGTTATATGTTGTGGACTATAGTCTAACTTATAGGCCATATGGCCTAATCGGTAGTCGTTTTAAATATAGTGTTCTTCTAAAATTCGACTTTTTTATTAAAAACTTAATTTTTTCTATCAAAAATTATTGCTTTTTAACCTGAAGTTTTATTTGTTTAACTCCTTTATTTTTTTTACCAAATTTCGGGAAAAATCAAAGGTTGAAAAATTATTAAAAAACAGTCAATGGAAATTTTTGAATTTTTCATTGAAAATTCAAAAGAAATATCAAGAAAATTTTTTTTTCAATCTGGAAAAAATTTTCGAAAAAAAATTTTCGGCAAATTAAATAAATTTTTGTTAACAAAAAATTTCAAGGAATTTTTTATTGAAAAAAAAATCTACAATTATTTTAATAAAAAATATTTTTTCTGGTTCCATAAATGCCTATTTCAATAAAAAATAGCCAAATTTTTCTAAGCAAAAAAGTTATAAATTTTCGTAATAAATTTTTCGATAAAATTCTCCATCAAAATTGTTTACTAAAAAAGATTAATTTAATTCTCCTTCAATTAAAATTTCGTTAATTTATTATCAAAAATATTTTTTATTGAAAATTTTTTGAAAAAATGATTTGGTAATTTCTTCGATAAGTTTTTCGATAAGTTTATTCGACAAGTTTTTGTTTAAAATATCAATATATTTTTCACTAAGATAAATTCCAATTTTATGAAAATTCAAAAACCTATAATCTGACAAATTTTTCTATAACGCCTACAAAAACTGTTCTATTTTGGTACTTTGGGGTACTTTCTCTTTATATAAGAAGAAAGCTTTTTAAAAATTTATAAATTTTGACCAAAATGAGAAGCTCTTTAAAGGGAAATAAAGCTGTTTTTTTATCACTAACAATTTTTACTTGTCTTAAAATGGCGGCACTATAGAAAAATTGATCTGATAATGGGTTGTTAACTTGAGAAGTTTACTATTTGAACCCACAAGCAGAGAAACGTCCCTTCTCATATGTTTCTCGCGAACACTAGTATATTCGCTGCAAACATTCATTGTTATCACCATCATGTGTATTGTTGAATTTACTGTAATTTAATATCAATTTCGTTGCTAAAATAAAATTATTTTTATTAAATAAAAAAGCATTGTGGTCGCAATATGATTGAAAATATGTTTGACTGATTACAATTTTATTGTTATTAAACTGCCCCTATAAAAAACTATTGCTATAAGGATCAAATAATATTTTCACTTCACTGACAACAGAAAATGAACAATTATTGTTTATACAATTTCTTACGAAGATATTTTTATTCAGTAACAAAATAATGCGAACAAACAATTTTTTTATTGAACTAACAATATTTTTTATTTGAATAAAAATATTTTTAGTGGCGATTGTAATAATTTTAGTCGCGATAAAAATATTTTTATTGACGATTACAATAACTATTGTTAACAACGCAAAAAAAAACAATCCTAATAAACAAATTTTTTATTGTAATAACGATAAATTTAGGAGAGATAACAATAACTATTATTAATGCAAAATTACGAAGCGAATAAACAAATTTTTTAGTTATCTAATAACAATAGTACATTGATTCTCATTTATGGTTACGGCAAACATATTTTTTTCTCTGCATCAAGCGAAGTAGTTCTAATAGATAGAAAGTTATAAACAGATATCTGAAATAAACACAAAATTCAAACTAAAAAAAAGATTTGAAAATATTTCAAACTTTGATAGATCTTTTTCAAAATTCCCCCAAATTATGAGCTCTTAAATTCCCATCATTTAGATCCTTAACTGGTTTTAATTCTAACGAATGGAGTGTTTCTCCCAAAATACCATTATCAAACACATTTTTAACTTAAATAATTTGTAAGCAACAAAATAACAAACATAACCTTACTTTATATTAATTTTTCAATTTATAGCAAATTGCAATAGTTTCGTCTAAATTTTATTTATAATCATGTTTTTAGTTTTATATTAAATCGTAAAATTCTATTTAAAATTTAAATCCTTTAATTTATTTTCAACAACATGAAAATAACATTAGAATCGAATAAAAATGAACTGTATATATATCAATTGCTTTAAATACACATACATATACATAGAATACATGTGGCTTATGTGTGTTTGTGTGAATGTGTCAAATTAATATATATTTGTATTTTTTTTAATACACATAAATTTGATGTTTATTGCTACTGCTGCATGCGTATTGGAGTAATCAATAAAAGACAAAAAATACATTTATCAAATTAGATTTCTAACACACGCACATACACTCCCATACAGACATATATTTGTGTGTTTTTAGATATCCTTTATTTACATTACTTTAGTGTAAATTAAATGTGTGTGTGTGTGTAGTTGTTGGTTTTTCTGTAAATGTCCTTTAAATGTATCAGTATGTAATGTAATTTTTTATTTATTTCTCTTTTCTTCATGTTTTTGAATCTTCTACTCCTTCTCCTTTTTCTTTATTTACGCTAATCTCACTTCATTTAATTTCCAGTTATTTTTCATTGTAAATGTCGTATTAATTTTACATTTACTTTAATGTTACACAATATATTTTTGTGTATTTTTCGCTTGTAAATTACTTGTGACTATTAAAGCTTGTGATGTACAACGTATAATCCTCACAATGACAAACTATTTAATTGACTTTAAACAAAAAAAGATGCATAAGTAGAAGTATTTAAATTTAAATTCCGAGATATGTCGCAGTTTTGTGAAGAGATATTTTCAAAAACGAATGATCGCTACAATCGGTTTATACTGTATTTTGAATATTATTTCTTTCTATTTTAGAACTATATAAAGAACCATAAATCAAAGTACATTAGAACTATAAAAAGACTTTTAACTTAAGAAAAATTAAAACTATATAGAGATCACGATTCAAGATAAATTAGAGCTGTATAACGGCCCACAATTCAAGGTAAATTTGAACTACAAAGAAAATTAAAGAACCGCGATTCAAGTTAAATTGAAAATATATAAAGACCAACGATTCAAGCTAAATTAGAACAGTATATACCCCCACATTTAAAGCTAAATACGAACTATAAAAAGACCCACGATCCAAGTTAAATTAAAAGTATATAAAGAACCACGATTTAAGCTTAATTTGAACTATATACACCACAACGATTTAAGCTAAAATTAAAGTATATAAACCCCCACGATAAGAGTTCAATTTGAACAATAAAAAGTAAGATCGAAAAATTCTTAACATACATTTATGTTTATAAAAGCGAAGCAACTAAAATAATAATTTTAATAATTGAAACTTTATTACAATTAAAAATATATCCTTATTGTTTTGATCACTATAGATTAAGTTTTGAACCTTTTTCGAAAACCCTGGCAGTTTGGCGAACAGGTACTCTATCTCCCTTAAAAATCTGTCACACTTTTGGACACCTTTTTTGCACTCCTCAATTCTCTTTTAAACAAGTACATAAATATTTCTTCACTGGCCTTAGCATGGAGCAGTCTGAAGAATTTGCCTTTCTTGGTACAAAAATCACATTATTGACAGGAATGAACAACATATAATTGGAAAATAACATGAAGAATATTTCTTCATATATTCGAATACTTATATATGTTTTGGATGAAGGTACATGTCTTTGCTAACACTGCCCGTTAAAAATTTTTCAGAAAGCTGTTTCATAGAAAAGTGACAAAATTTGGAATTCTCTTTTTTTGTAACTTTTTATGAGGCCAACTGCCTACGTGACGTGATCCACCCTACATTTTTTCCAGTGAAACAGTTCCTTTAGAAAATGGTCTGGACCAAATTTAAGAGCTTCAGTACCTCAATAGTACTTCAATTAGATAATTTAAATGGACTTTGTATGAGGTTACCTCTCCCCGTTATCCGAGCCGTACTACATTTAGACCTGTAAACTAGTTCCTTGTTAAAGCGATTAGGATTTAAACTTGGATGCACTCACTCCAACAGTTCTTAAGATATTTAATAATAAATATTTGGTTTGTATGGGGGCTACCATTTCCCCTTAATCCCATCCGTCCTATAATTTTCACTGGTAAAATTCAACTTCATAGTACTATGATTTCATGTATTAAATATCTGATAATCAATATTTGATTTGTAAGGTGGTTAAGGGAGGGGGAGTAACCCCTGATCCTATCCGCTTTACATTTTTTTGCGAATTTAGATTTCTTACGAAATTAAACTTATAATGTCTTCCTACGTCGATTAGAAAAAATTAACCCATTTAACGATGTTACCAACATTATGCCATTCGTCACACCGAGAAACCACTGTATATTGAAGTTTTTCAATATCTCATTCCTTATATAAAAATTAAAATATTTTTGCGATTCCCCTTTGGTGTTACAAACGATATATAAAACCCTATATACCCATAAGCATCACTTGAGGGTGTTTGTGTCTGTGAAAATCTCATTATAATTAATATTAACTACATTTTAATCAAATTTTACTATTTATGCTGTTAATAATAGATTAGTGCAATTTCTTGGAAAAATCAATTTACCACAAAATGTGTTATAATTGTGGTTTATAATTTACTTTGTAAAATCTTCAATTTAATAAACATTTTTGCTGTTTATTTTTGATTATCAAAAAGTCATTAATAATTTTGATGACACAATTAATGATTTGTGTATATATTTAATGAATTTATTAAACAATTGTTTGTTAATAATAATGAGACTATGAAAATTATGTAGATAAATGTAAGATATTACAAGAATTTTAGACTTAGTTTGAAAACTAATTTTAATTAACTAAACAAATTTAGACTGGGTTTTCAAGAGAATAACTGTGGAATACATGGTTGTTTCAAAACCATATTATGGTTATGAATTACACAGATTGCAACAATTGACAATAATATGTTTGTGAGTCAACTATGCCTTTGTGATGGTACAAGTATTAAAAGCTAATTTTAATTAACTGTAATTAACTAAGCAAATTTAGACGGAATTTGCAAGAGAATAACTGCGGATTACATGTATTGGTGCCTTTAATAAAGAAGCAGCATAATATGGTTGTTTCAAAATCATATTATTATTATGAATTACACAGATTTCAGCAATTGACAATAATATGTTTGTGAGTCAACTAAAGCAACTTTATAAAAAATGTTGCTATAACAATAAACTTGCTCGGTATTCAATAACAATCGGTTTTAACTGCTTTCGTATAATTATACTTTTAGTACAATTAGACTTACAAAGTAATTAGAAAACTCACGTTTGCCTTGATCAACGACAAGTTAATTCCCAATAGACGGAGAAACACTTAAATATTAAGTTTTTTCATTTAACCTCTTACAGGTGTTAAATTAGGTTAAACTACAAAAGAAATCCATTAAGATTTATACTTAATTGCTTGTTTTTGTGTTTTTTTTTTTTGATATACTAAACTAAATAAAAACTAAACTTGATATCATTTATTATATTTATAGATTTTTTTCTTACCTTTTTTGTCTGATAAGTTTCATTATAACTTGAACTTTATGCGTTACAAAAAACATGAACTCAATTAATGTTTCCGACAGGAATTTGACATGAATTAGAAACGGAAAAAGGAAGTAAAATAAAGTAATGGAAATACTATTTATACAGCTCAAATTTCAATGGCTGAGAAAGGAAACAATAACAGTTGTCTCAGTTCTTAGTAATTTTTCTTATTAATTAGGAAAATAATCATCTTACAAGGGAGTGTATTTTCATAAGCCCTTTTAATTGTTAAGGCTTTTCAACTCTAATTCATATTCTAGTGTGGATAATAAATCAGATTTTAAATCACGTTCTAGTTCTGATTTTTGTTCGAATTCTAGTTCAGTTTCTAGATCAGTGTCATATTTTTTTTTTGAATGTAGTTCTAATTGTACTTCAGATTTTAGTTCAGATTCCAGTTTATATTCCAATTCAGCTTCTTCTTAAGACTCTAGTTTAGACTTTAATAAATCAAGTTCAAATTAAAGTTGAGTTCAAGTCCTGATTCCAGTTAAAATTCTTAGTCAGATTTTAGTTAAGGTTCTATTCCAGGTTTTAGTTTAAGTTCCAGTTCAAATTCTTTTTGAAATTTTGTTTACCATTTCTGACACTATTTCAGATTATAATCTAGATTCCAGTTAAATTTTCCAATTCACATTCTACTTCAAATTGTAATACAGATTCTAGTTTAGAACCTAAACTTAGATTATAGTTCAGATTCTAGTTGGAGTGTAGCTTTTAGTTTTGAATATAGCTCAGATTCTGTTTCAGATCATAATTATAATAAATAAAATCTTGTCATTATTGTAGTTCTGATTCTAATTCAGATTATAATTTAGGTTTAGTTCAGATGACAGTTTAGATTCTAGTTAAATTACAATTCGGTTTCCACTTTAGATTTTGGTACAAGTTCTAGTTTAAGTTCTTGTTCAATTCTAGTTTAGTTCTATTTTATTTCTTCTTAAGTTCTAGTTTAGCTCTTGTACAGTTCTAGCACAATTCTAATTCTCGTTTAAGTTCAATTTTAGTTCAGTTCTAATTTAGGAATAATTCAGTTCTGATTCAGTTCTAGTTCACTTTTAGTTCAGTTCCAGTTTAGTTCTAGTTCAGATGTAGTTCATTTCTAGTTCAGTTGTAGTTCAGTTCTAGTTCAGTTCAAGTTCAGTTCTGTTCTAGTTCAGTTGTAGTTCAGTTCAAGTTCAGTTCAGTTCTTGTTCAAATGTAGTTCAGTTCTAGTTCAGTTCTAGTTCACTTCAAGTTCAGTTCTAGTTCAGTTCTAGTTCAGTTCTAGTTCAGGTCTAGTTCTGTTCTAGTTCAGTTGTAGTTCAGTTCTAGTTCAGTTCAAGTTCAGTTCAGTTCTAGTTCAGTTCAAGTTCAGTTCAGTTCTTGTTCAGATGTAGTTCAGTTCTAGTTCAGTTATAGTTCACTTCAAGTTCAGTTCTAGTTTAGTTCAGTTCTTGTTCAGATGTAGTTCAATTCTAGTTCACTTCAAGTTCAGTTCTAGTTCATTTCTAGTTCTGTTCTAGTTTTGATATATTTTTCTTTTACCTTCTTTTTTTATTCACTTTAAAAATATTTCACTTTCCCCACACAAACACGATGACAAAGTTGTACATAAATTTTTTGAAATATTTTCATTTAATTTCTTTTAATTAAATATTTATTAACATTAAAAGATTTGCAACAGTTTAAGTTCTTATTTAATTCTCTTCTATTCGGTTTATAATACTCTCTTCTAGAAAAAAATTACTTTATTATTATTTCAAGTTGTTGTTTTGCAAAAAAGAGCCACACCTGGTCAGTAATTGCTATATATGGATTGTACACATGGTAGCTACATAACCCCTGGGTCCATATTCAAACCTACTACTACTATGACTTGTATTGTAGTAAATATTTTGTAAATATACAATTACAAACAAACACTCTCACATGTGTTTAATTATCAAACTAAGAAACAAATCTCTTTATCTTGGCTTTGAGAGAAAAGAGATAAAAAAATTATATAAATGGAGAGAAAAACCCAAAATGTCGGATGGAAACAATTTTAAAATTAAATCTTAAAAATTTAATTTCTTTGTGGTTCTAGTGTTTTGGGGTTTTGTGTTCAGTACAAATTCATTACAGTTATTTCGTAAATGTGTGTATGTGTGTGGTTAACATTTCGAAACCCTTTTAAAGAAAATTTAAATATTGAGAAAAAAGATTGAAATATACACAAATAAATTTTCTTTAACTTAGAAAGTCCAGCAGGAAGTCAAGATAATAAAAAAATATATTTAAACTTAAATGTTAAATTTCTAAACAAATACAAGTATTTTGTACTTGTTTTAATAGAATTTCTAAATAGATAATCTACAGTGGTCCAAAACTATATATTTCTGAAATTGAACAAGGTCTGAACAAGAACTGAACTAGAACTAAACTAAAATTGAACTAGAACTGAACTAAAATTTACCAAGAACTGAACTAGAACTGAACTTAAATTGACCAAGAACTGAACTAGAACTGAACTAGAACTGAACTTAAATTGGCCAAGAACTGAACTAGAACTGAACTATAACTGAACTAAAACTGACCTAGAACTGAACTAAAATTGAACTAGAACTGAACTAGAACTGAACTTAAATTGACCAAGAACTGAACTAGAACTGAACTAAAATTGAACTAGAACTGAACTAGAACTGAACTTAAACTGACCAAGAACTGAACTAGAGCTGACCTAGTACTGAACTAAAATTGAACTATAACTGAACTAAAACTGAACTACAACTGAACTACAACTGAACAAGGTCTGAACAAGAACTGAAGTAGAATTGAACTAGAACTAAGATAGAGCTGAACTACAACTGAATTAAAACTGAACTAGAACTGAACTAGAACTGATCTAAAACTGAGTTAGAGCTGAACCAGAACTAAAAAAAGAACTGTAAAAAAATTAAATTATTTCAATTTAAAAATTAACATTTTTAAACAAAAATTTGAGAGAATAATTTTATATAAATTAAATTTTAAATATTAAAATTTTATTTTGAATTCAATTACAAGCAAAATAAACTTTTTTTATTTAATTTAATTCATTTAATTTATTATTTTTATTATATATTTTTTTTCTTATTGTTTATGAGTCTCGTGTTGGAAATTCTGATGAAATTGCAGAAAATGAGGAACTTAATTGGATTTATGTTTTATTTTCCTTTTCTTAATTTATACTCGTACGTTTTGGTTATTTATTTATTTATTTTCATTTTAATTTCTTTTTTTTACATTTCATCTCATTTTTGTTACATTTTCATCATGTTATAATTTGTTGTTTTATTTCCATTTACTTTCATTTCTTATTTTCAGTGTTTTTTCTTATTTTCTGTTTCTTTCTCTTTTTTTTTTTTTTTGCATTTTTGTTGTGTCTCATTTGTTCAATTAAAAAATTGGCTTAATGAGATGAATTTGTATGAGTTTATACGTTTTATTATCTTTTTCTTCATGGTATTTTTTGCATGTAATTACAATTTTATACATTTTCTGAATACAGATCTGAAATATTCTTTTTATACCCTCCACCACCACAAATGGTGAAGCGAGTATATTAACTTTGGCACTACGTGTGTAACGTTAAGAAAGAATCATCTTCTTGAGTCGATTAAGCATTTTAACTTGTATTCACTAGAAGTGGTGAATGTCGGGTATATTGATCGTTAAGCGGGTAACACAAAACTAATTTCGTTGGCAAAAAATCTATAGATATGCAAATTTGTGATACCGTTCAATAGAAAACACTTTGAAGTTCTTGTAGCCCAAAAATTGGAACATTGTAGGTGTGGCATGTTACTAAAACGATATGCTTTACCTCACTGTATATTAGAAAATAACCGTTTTTAATTCCATTAGAGGTAAATTTTAAATATCTGGAAATTAATAATGAAAATTTGCCGAGTTTTTGCTGTCATATTTGTGGGGTAATGACCATTTTCCAAATTACATCTTAGATCACTCTAATGTAGAAGTGAAATTTACTTTATTTTACTAAAATTTAAAGTTAAGTCGATTCGAACTTATGTGTATCAAAAGGCATTTAGAAGGTTACAACACCAAGGAAAGCTAAAAGGGTAAGCTTTCATTATACATATACATTTAGTATAGATTTTCTTTAATTAAAATTTGAGGTGGAGTTACCAAAAACAATTTCCATGTTCTTTAAAATTTTTTATACATAAAAATATTTTCATGAAATCGGTTTTAGATAAGTTCTGTGCTACTCTCAATTTATGGGCTGAATTTGTGGATCAAGGAACCTTAATAAGATCCTCGTTCGAAAATCACGAAAAATTACAATATTCTAAATTAATCTTATAAAAAATCACCTAAAAATGCATAAATCTCGCAAAAATAATATTCTAAAACAAAGTAATACATCCGATTCAAGTTTAGATTATAGTTAAAATTCTAGATCAGATTCTTATACAGTTGAGAATCTACTTCCAATTTTAATTTCGTCCAGATTCTTGCTTAAATGTCACTTTATATTCTAATACAATTCCTCTTCACTTCTTCCTTAATTCAAGTTTAGTTCTAGTTCGGTTCTTGTTTAATTCTAGGCAAGATTCTAGTTCAGATTCTATATTAGATTCTATATCAGATTCTAGTTCAGACACTAGTCTAGATTTTATTTTAGATTCTTGCTCAACTACTGTTCAGATTCAGTGCAGTTCTAGTACAGATTCTAGTCTTGATTTTAGTCCAGATTTTTGCTGAAATACTAGTTCAGATTTTCGTTCAGATTCTAGTCCGGATTCAGATTATAGCCCAAGTTATAGTATAGTTCTTCCTCAATTATAGTTGAGTTATAGTTCAAATTTTAGTACAGTTCTTCCTTAGTTGTAGTTCAATTCTGGTCCAGATTCTAGCTGGGATTCTAGTACAGCTCTTCTTGAACTCTAGATCATTTTTAATAAAGATTTTAATTCAGATACTATTTTAGATTTAAATATCAGATTCTAGTTCAGATTTCAGTTTAGATTCTAGTGTTGTTCTACTTCAGTTGTGTTTCAGTTTCTAGTTTACATTTTAGTTCAGATGCTTGTTCAGAATCTGAAAAGAGTATTCAAGCTAATAATGGGATAAATATTAACTTCGATGTCAATATCTCTGAAACTATAAGAGCAATACTATAAACATATTTTTGTAGATGTTGTCTCATACAAAAGTATTTTCCTCGAGTTTTCAGAAAACCTAACATACCTGATCGCTAACTTTAAAACGCTAACTTTTGCACTCTGAACCAGTTGGTCCAGTTATTGAAATCAACTCGAAAGCACACCCTGCTATAACCGAGTCAAATTTTATTAAGAAATTTTTAGCGGTTTAAAGAATTATTTCCAGACTTTTCTGATTATTTCAATTTTTTTCTTTTTATTACGATTAAATTAAAACGTTTGACTGATAACGCTGAAAAAGGATATATCATATTCGTCCCTGCCGTTTTCCTTAATTTTTATTCATTTCCAAGTAAAATGTAACAAATTATGAAAACATTTTTTTATTTAATTCTTGTTTTATCATCTCTTTTCTTGTTTTTTACTTTTCACCCCTGGTGTGAGGGTTAATTGCAAAAATATAAACAACAAAAAGAACGAAGAAAAAGAGAATAAAAATTCTCAACAAAATAAGTTCAACAAATGATTGTAATATTTTGTTATTGTTACCGGAAATGAAATAAAATTGCATTTTAATGCAACCCTGCACAATGTCCCCTATTTGTGTTATTTTTTTTATTTTTTCTTTATAAACTGTCTGTATGATTTCCTTAGTGAATTTTTGTATGCCATCATCCATTAGCCTTTTCCTTCTTTTTCCCCTCCAAACAAAACATCTGTCGTCTGTTGATGCAGTCATGGGGTGATCATCACCAGTAGTTAAAAAAAAAACTTTTTTCTTAAAAAACTATTTGTTTTATAGTTCAAGGAACTTGTCCTTTGTTGTTGTTGTTGCTGCTCTTGCTCCTGCAGTTGTTGTCCTTCTTAAATTAACATGACAATTTTTAGCATTTTTAATGTTAAATAAACAATTGAACACAAAGAAACATAAAAACAAAACTGTAAATGTCAAAAAGAAATGTTAATTAACATTCGGATAAAATGTCTTAAGTAGAGAATAAATAGTTAAAGGAAAACAATTCGTTTTGAAAGTCATTAAATACGTGAGTACATTCGTGATGTCATTAATGGAATATAATAATTTTTTTATTACAGTATAATGTACAGTGGTATAGAAGGCAGCAATATGGACTTATGAAGAGTTCTCTTAAAGGATTAAATCAATATCTGGTTCGATTAAGCTATGTCCGTTTGTCTGTCTGTCCATCCGTTTGTCTGTTGTTAGAACGAAATTCATCAGGAGCGTTTATGATTGTTGATATTTAAAACCAAGAACATTGGTTAAGTAAAAAAGATATAGATCGTTATCTGAGACAATATCTAGCTATATTTTGCCTCTGATTTTGGTGACAGTCTAAATTACCATTCCCTTTTGTAGTTCACAATAAAGCAAATGAATACTTATGTACACTTCATGTCTCCCAACGATATACTTTGTGGAAATAAAGTGGTTGAACCCATTGTAAATTCACTTTACTTCACTACCTCAATAAAGTGTCTCACAGGCGATTAAATGTATCGAGGAACGAACACTAGAAATTGTACTGTCTCCCTTAGATACATCTGCGGCGTTAAGGTAATTGAACACATTTGGTTTTGTTATCTAACTGTATCCAAAAATAAAGTTGTTATTTTCTCAGGGTCTATTGTCACCAAGAAAGCTAGAGCCGTTCCAAGTGACTGTCTTGAACTAGTCACCAAATAATCTAAAAAGAGAGGCGCCACTGTCAAATTTACTTCTATCTGATTACTAAATATTGAATTTCCTTAGGGAATATCTTTAATGGCTTCACGATACATCATCTTTAAGGTCGTGGAGCACAATAGCTGGCGAATATAAAATAATTCTTGCGTACTGACTTGGAATTCACCTAGTAGATATGAAATTGTTAAATGCAATTAAACGCATTTCGGGGTCAATGACTGACACATATGTATGTGCGGGAGAGTATTGACTGTCCTGTTTGATTTTGTGATTTTGTTTTCTGTATCTTGACATCCACAATTTTCCTATTCTGTCCCACTGTTTAATGTGGATGTCATTAGTCATTATCAACTGTTTTTAGAAGGATTTTCATTTTTGATGTTGATTTTAATGACTTAAATGCATTTGGATTAATTTTAAATTAAATATTTATTTCACTTATTTCTACACGTATTTTGCGTGTTGGTGAATTTTATGTTTTTTGTTGTCATTTTTTCTAATTAATTAATTTTAATTCCCTTTCCAAACGGATATAGAGAGTGAAGCTAATTGTGTTTTAATAAAGAGGGTTAAAATAATATTAGTTTATGTCCCACACTGGGTGACATTTTTGAAACGTGGGGAGACTTATACATACTTATACATCTGTATTTGTGTTGGGGTGTACGGGGAACGATATATATAAAATAAAAACTTTATAATAATAGACAGGTATTATTATAAAGTGCCGCAGTCTATACAGATCAAAATCTTTCGGGGAACAATTTACTCAATAGCTGGAACCTACTTATAATTTCTAGTATCATTCCAACGGATTGCATCTCTTAAAATAATTTATTTATTTTCTCATTCTTTAAATTCCCTTCTCTTCGCTCCCACATCAAAATCCTATTTTTTGAAATCTGTCTTAAAAGGTTTCCAGAAAATTTTCTTAAAACTTAATTGTGCGTATAATCTTCATGCCAAGTTAACTTTGTTTTAAAATAAAAAACAATTAATTTAAATACTTTTTCGTAGAAACCATAAAATGAAAAAAATCTTAAGTCCAAATTTTCATTCTAACGATGTTAATGTTTAATTTTCACCGAAAAAGAAAACAAACTTCAAATTGTCATCAACCAAAACAAGAAATTCGTAGAAGTAAAAAAGGCACAAAATAAATAATGAAAAAAATAAAAGATTTCTTTGTTGCATGACTTTTAGACATTTAGTTTGTTCATTTCACGTAGCATTTAATGCAGTTTCTTCTTTGTACATTTTCAATTTGAAAAATTTTCTCCCTTTTTGCCTTTTTTTCCAATGCACTTTATTGCCAGTGCAAGAATGAAAACAAAAAAATTACGCGGAAATTCCAAAAGGAAGTTAATATTTTTTCAACTGACATTATTTCTGAACTGCTGAACAAAAGAAATTATGGGAGGGAGAATTTTATTGGGAAAAGAAGAAGGTAAGAATATTTACTGATGGTCAAAATCAGCTATTTAATACTCTTATAGCACACTTTACAAGTGAGTTTTTTAACTGGAACTGAACTACAATCTAAACTACTTTCTGAAATAGAATCTGAACAAGAACCTTATCTAGAACTGTAATGGAACTGAACTTAAACTGAACTAGAACTGAAATAAACTTGAACTGACATAGAACTGAACTTGAACATAAGCTGAACTTGAACTGAACTAGAACTGAACTGAACTTGAACTAACATAGAACTGAACTAGAACTGAACTTGAACTGAACTTGAACTGAACTTGAACTGAACTAGAACTGAACTAGAACTGAACTAGAACTGAACTTGAACTGTACTGGAACTGAACTTAAACTGAACTAGAACTGAACTTGAACTGAACTTGAATTGAACTTGAACTGAACTAGAACTGAACTAGAATTGAACTAGAATCTGAACTGGAACTGAACTTAAACTGAACTAGAACTGAACTAGAACTGAACTAGAACTGAACTTGAACTGTACTGGAACTGAACTTAAACTGAACTAGAACTGAACTTGAACTGAACTTGAATTGAACTTGAACTGAACTAGAACTGAACTTGAACTGAACTTGAATTGAACTTGAACTGAACTAGAACTGAACTAGAATTGAACTAGAATCTGAACTAGAATCTGAACAAGAATCTGAACGAGAATGTGAACAAGAACCTGAACAGGAAACTGAACTAAAATCTGAATTCGATTCTGAACTAGAACTGAACTTGAATCTAAACTAGAACTTAACTAGAATCTGAACAAGAATCTGAAGTAGGATCTGATCTACAATCTAATCTGGAATCTGAACTAGAACTGAAATAAAAGTGCACTAGAATTTTAACTCAAACCTAAACTTCACTCTGAACTAAAACTGGGTCATAATCTGAACTAGAATCTGAGTTAGAAATGAATTTGGACTGAGCTCTTGTTTACAAAACATGTATTTGAAACATTCCAGGTTCGACTAACCCGATTTGGAATGAATGCAGGAATTTTCATCAAACAAATAACATCAGATGGGTAGAAAGCAAAGTTCTCCACCATTTCATCACTTATAGAGGGCACTTTTGTAGACCGTGTTAGATAATTAAACGCCTTATCCCCAAACTTAGTTACAGTTATTTACTTAACGTTATATAATTTGTAAAAGTCATAATGGATTCTTTCACTTGGCATAGGAAATTTAATGTATCTTCATTAAGCTCTTGTTTTATTGTAGGGTATAAAAATGTAATGTAGAAAATATAGAAATGGTAAAAAATCGTGATGTAATTTTAGTATTTTCCATGATGACACACCCTCTCCTCTCTACCGATTAGGTGTTCAAAAGCAACTCAAGTGAACTTTTTAATACTCATCATAATAGTTTTAGCCACCAGTTCAATTCATTTCTTTCTCTCATATTCAAAAGGCCATAGAGCTTGACTTGACTGCAACTGCTGCCGATGTAGTTGGTTGGCTGGTTGGTTGGCTTGGTCGAGATTTCAATTGTGTTCATTTTCTGGTTCCAACAAATGTTTGCCAACTATTGAATAGTAATTTGAAGACGAAAAAAACTTTTATTTTAAATACGAATAAAACAAACTGGAAAAAATGAGGAAAATAAACAATTGTCCGTTCTTTTTTCAGATATTTTCCTTTTACACAATTTTCCTTAGAAATTGTTTTTTATTGTCCTTTGAAAATGTAGGATACTTGCAATATTTTGCCTAAAATTTGAATAGTTAATGCGCGAATTTGAGTAGATTTTTTTCTCATTTTTCCTTTTTTTTTAATAAAAACTATTTTTGTATTATTAAACACGTATTTAAGTTTTAACTTATATTTCACTTTATTTAATAGTACAATTTGTATAATAAATGTTTACACAGATTTTTTGTTCTCCTCCTCCATTATTTTCAATAAAACTTCCAATTAGATTGATTTTTTATTATTATTTTTTGTATACGAAACTGAAATTTAAGTTATGAAATTGTTGGGGAAAATATGAGAGGGAAAAAATCTGGGTCAATTTATTTCGTAACAAATAAAATAAAAAATATATATATTTCTTTTGGAGGAAAACATGTAGTTAAAGATATTTAGTATTAATTAGAATAAATTCCACAAAAAGAAATGTAATAGTTTGGTAAAGAAATAGAGCAGAAATGCAATAAATCATAAAGTTTCAATTGGAAAATGGCTATAATTGTGTAACTTTCGAATGGTAAGACCGATTTAAATGAAATTTTGCAGGATAATAGAAGAGATGTAAATAAGTTTAAGTCTTTAACTTCAGCTTTATAGAACTACCGTAAACCGATTTGAAGGTAACTGAACTTAAACATCTCAAATGCTGAAAGTTCTAAGAAGTAAAATTATCGTTCTAAAATCACATCTGCTCCGATTTTAATAAAATTTCATATAATAATAGTAGAGGTCCTGGTGAATTTGAGTTTTAATTTTGAACGTTATAAACATATCCGAGTCGTGGCCTAAAAGGGCCTACAACTGCACACTTCGATTAAATTTTTGGAATAAAAAATAATTTTAATTGATAAATTTTAGTGTTTTAAACTAAAATTGTTATATATTAAGGTTAAGGCTGCAAAAATCAGGGTAATTGTAGGCGTGGCACGATATTAAAGACTGATATTTTAAAAAAGAATACGAATTTTTATAATTTGATTCAAATTTAATTTAATTTTGTTATATCAATTGTAAGAAATGATACTTCATATCACTGCACAGTGGGACAGGAACGATTAATTTCGAAAATGTATCTAAAACTTTTGATAGACCAATTGAATTTGTATGAAATTTGCAGGTATCAAATGAGTGTAGTTTTTTTAATATGAAAGTTTGAATGTCATAAGGTTAATTAGAACGTTCCATAATTTTCTTCAGCCCCAGGCGACTCTTTAGAAATCTCACTTAAATGTTGCATATCTGTTATAGTTCATCTTAATAATGTTAAAACTTTCAAAAAACTGGAGAAATCTTCTAAAGATTTAAAACCGTTTAACTGAACCAAAACAGGTAGTAAATATAACGAAAAAGGGTGTAGAATTGAAGAAAAGTAGGTAAAATAGCAGCCTACGAAAACTTTATTCATTATAACGAAAATTTTCGTTAATTTTTCGAAATTCTTGAAATTGACGAAAAATTGTCAATTTCAGTATTTGAATTTGTTAATAAAATACGGTTAATTTGAACAAATATTATTCAATTTAAATAATATATTATTCAAATTTAATAATACATTATTCAAATTGACAACAATAAATTCTTTATATTGATGAATATTATTCAATTTAAATACCATATTTAAATTAAATTTACTAAATTTTAGTTGAATTAAGGAAAGAATTACGTTAAATTGTTGTAATAAATTAATACATAAACTATCAAGGACCAAGGGAAGGAGTACTCCCCTATACAAGGCAAATATTGATTATAGAATATCTTAAGAACGGTAACAGCAAGAATTTTCAAACTTTGTCCAAATGACTTCCTCAAAGAACTGTTTTACCTGGACAAAAATGAAGTCGGATAGGATCACGGGGGAAGTAGCTCCCATACAAAGCAAATATTGATTATCGAATATCTATAGAAGAATTGGTCCAATTATTTACAGACGAATTTGGATTCTTCGAGAATAGGTTTGAGGAGAATTTTGTGGATCAAAGCACACCAGATAAAAGTCAGTTTTAGATAATAATTAAATAGTGTATAAAATGTAGTAGATAATTGAAATGTCAATAAGACGGTGGTGAGCCGTTTGGCTTGTATTTCTGTTATTTGTTGATCAGCTGATCTTCCATTTGCTTTTTCTTGAGTTTATGTAAAATATATCTATAATATAAATCACATTAATTAGAATGTTCTTTAAAATATTTTTCACCTTAGATTTCTATAATCAATTAACATTTTCTTTATCATATTTCATTTAATATGACAAAAAAATTAAAAAAGTTATTTGACGAAAAAAATTGTTAAATAAACGAAAATTTTATTCAAATGAACTTTATTTTAGTAAATTTATGTTTATTTACTTACTATGCGTTAATGCCACTTTCACTAAATATCTGTTGATATAAGATATTTTTCGTTAAGTTTTAAGACGAAATTTTATTCAATTTAACATCTTTTGCAAAAAAAATTTCTGATTAAATCTTTTTAGTATATTTTTGAAGAAAATTTTAAAATTTGAAGAAAAATTATGATAATAAGAATAAAAATCTGTTTATTTAGCACCGTTTGTTTCGTTATATTTCTACCAAAAATTTTCTTTAATATTACCTACGACATTTGGCTCAGTGTATAGCTGAGGTGTAAGACGATATGGAGGGTAACAACTGAACACGGAAGTAGTGGGTGAAAGTTCGAATTGGTCCCAACCCATATGTGATATGTTTCTTACAAAATCCTTAATCATAATATATGACATTTTTGTCAAAAAATGTGAAAAAAATTATTCGCTAATAAAATAAGTTTTTTGTTGCGGACTTTATAACTTCGACATTGTTTATTAAGGAAGTTAAGGTAACTCCAGATGAGCTTGGGGCATATATCTGTCCAGTAGTCTTATCTAAAAGTGGTAAATTTAAAAACAAAATAATTAACTTTTTTGTTAAGTAAAGTCGGAGTCATTTTTGAATTTCCCTTATTATACAGCTGTATATGTAAAGTGAACAGCCACAAAGGTTTTTTGGCCGGGTGCCCTTAACAACTACAGAATGGTCAAATTTTTAAACATGTTTTTCACGAATTGAAATTTTGGGAATTTTTGCAGGAAAAATTAGGAATATTTTATTCCTATTTTGTGGGTATTTGTTTATATATGTTACTGAAATTTCAGATAAATATTGTTGCAGTTTTGAATTTGATAAATCAAAAAAAAAAATTCGAAATTTAATGTTTTTTTACCAAATTATTGTGTCAAAGGCTTCAGACTGGACCGGGCTGTCTCTAACCAAATTAAGCTTTCTTTAATCTGGTTTAAAAATAAACAGTTACAGATTTATTTTAAATGCAAAAACCCGCTTTTTCCTTTTTCTTAATTCGTTTTAATTTTGCTTTAATTCCAACCTTTCGATCACAACTTAACATCTCCGCTTTTCATGAAAACACAATTTGCCAAGAATCAACTATAATCATCGCATTAAATGTGATTGAAGGAACTCAATTGATTGTAGAATCTCAAGTATCACAAAAGTAATTGTAATTACTTACTCAGTGTATTACCAATTGTTGCGAAATTGCACTTCATTTCAGAAATCGATACATAACATAAGTGTGCAAATGAGTTCATATTATGTGTATGCAACGGAGCGTATGGGGAATAACATTCATATAAATATGTGTAAGTGTATGAGTATATATAAATACATACATATGCATACTCATATAACGCCCGCTTCACTCTTACCATTTATGTTCTTCACTGACACTTAGTAATGCGATGAGTATTACAAATATAAAGTGAAAATAAAATTAATTCACTTTTATTATTATTTTATAGTGAATTGAAACGATATATAAAAAGGGAAAGGTGAAATGTAATTTACATTCAATTTTATACTAATATTATAATAATATTGTCACGTAAATATTCTTAACATATTTTAAGGAAAATTCTTCACTTTTACAGTGAGTCGTTTCTTAATATGAAAATATCGTGTCACTTTTAGAAGGCCTGAATCGAGAGGTTATATTACAAATTCCGATAACATTAGAAATATTGTGGTGATTTCCTGACGCGTGAAGTTATATAACAAATTCTGCTTACTTTACAAGTATACTGCAAACAACTCCTGTTCTCTCTTCAATTTGAGCAGAGCTAGGCAAATGTATAGTTGTATGTGTGGGTACCACTGATTTATATTATGTAGAGAATTTAGTTTTTTTTAAGTACATAATGAAAATCTATTTATTTCTCCTACAATGCAAAAAGTACCACAGTAATTTTTAAAAGTACCATACAATTTTATCATGTTAATTTTCACTCACTTAAGGGCAATTTTAAAATTTTCATATTTTACATTAAATATAAGAATAAAACCAAATAGTACCTTTTGAATATCCATAAGTACCACATTTTATCCACAATTTATATATTTGGGGCTATTTATTTCATGTTTATAGAGTAATTAGGACAAAAAGTAAAAAGTGTGTCAATAAATTTAAAATGTGTTATAAAATTTCCCCATTTTGATATCCATTTATTGAGAACTACGCACAGTGTTTCAAATTAAAAATGAAATGGTTAAAAATCTGTAACATCTGAAGGACTAGTCCGATTTCAATGAAATTTCATAGAGTGTTAAGACTTTGTGTATCTAAAGGAGATCGGTTCACAGTGTCCCAAAGTTGGTCGTAAAAAATTTAAAATGATCCAGATTCCTTATATTTGAAACAATTTATTTTTTAAAGCATAGTCAGTACCAAAATAAAGTGCAAAAAAGTACCAAATTATAGATTTTAGCCTTTTCAATGGTTAAAAAATACCTCTTTCTTGAAATAAAATAAACTGTTTGAGTAAATCTTTCAATAAGTAGTAAAACAGCAAATTTAGGTACGAATTTTACAAGGTACAAAACTATTTTATCCTTGAGTTAAGTTTCGTTTGTAAAAATATTTTAGGTTTTTTTTAAATAAATAAAATGTACGACGTAACCATCTTCTTTCTTAAAATAAGAAAACTTTTTATTTAGCTAAAGAACTTTATTAATTTTTTGCTTAAGTAGAAAAAAATAATTTGGCAAAAGTACCATTATTCAAATATCCAAAAGGTACCAAATTAAGTTATTTAGTTTTTAGTTCACTTTCGCATGTTATTTTAATTTCGTTTATATATATTTATTGGTTTAAAGATAAATTCTAAACCAAAAAAGTACCAAACTGTAGTTTTTACCCTGAGTCATATTTTAAAAAAAGTACCAAATTCCTGTAACATTTTTTTTTCTAGAAATAAAAGAAATTTTTTGGGTAAATCTTTTAATAAGTAGCAAAAAAATCAATTAAAAAACTACCAGATATCTTTCACTACATTTTCTATAATAAATACCGAACTCTGCTCAATTTTTTTTTAAGTAAATTTGTTTTGTATTAAAACTAAAACGAGATCTTAAATTCAGTAATGATTTAAAGAGTGGTCTCCATAGCCAACATAAATTCTTACATTTCCCTTTTTTTAATCTAAAATTTACATTCAATCATATTAATTCAATTTCTTTTATTTATTCATTTATTCTTTCCACTACTTCTTATAATTAAAAAAGAGTACCTTCTCCTCAACAAATGGAATACTTTTATAAGAAGAGTAACAGTAACTGTACTCTACTCTTAAAATCAAATAATAAACAACAAAATTAATTAAATCATTAATAACAACTGAGATGTAGTTAGAAGGAACTTAATAATTTGCTCTTAATTAAAAAAAAATATGAAAAAAAAAATAAAAAAACATTATTCTCCCACATATTTTACTCTTCTATTTGCTTCTCTGGTGCTCATCTTCATTATGCATATGCACATGCAAACAAACTTGTATAATAAACTTTGTATATAAATAATATTAAAGTTTGAATGTATGTTCACTTACTCGTTTGTTTTTCTTCTTTTTTGTTGATACCGTTATTATTAGAGAACTTTCTTTGTTTTTTGTTTTTGTTAAATGCAATTTCTTTGAGAAAAACATATTGAGTTTAGTTTAATTTTAATAATTGAAGTGTTTATATTGTGTTGTTGGTTGATTAATAAGAAAAAAGAAATAAAGTGAAATAAGTAATTAATTAATTATTAAAAAGAAGTAATTAAATTTAAATAAAAAGAAGTTTGGTAAAATTAATGTTTGTGTTTTAAGGTAAACTATGAAATAATTCTTAAATATAGTTTCTATTTATACCCTACGCCACCATGGGTGGTTGTTATACCCTACACCACTATAGTAACATACAGAAAAAATGGCCTTATACCCACTTAGAGTATACCGTTCGATTTAGAATCACTTTCTAAGTCAATTTAAAGATGTTCGTCTTTCCGTCCGTCTGGCTGTCGATGTAAACGTCGCATTTTCTGTGATATTGTGATGAAATTTGGTACATATTATTACTAAGGACAAAGGCTATTGAAATTAGCTATGTAGAGTTCAATATTTTAGGTACCTCCCATACACATGTTCTGCCGGAATGAGTTTTCAGCTACTAAAAAACAGGCTTCCGTCTGTCTGTCCGGCTGGCTGTCCATGTAAAGGTTGTGAACACAGATCGCATTATTTGAAATATCTTGATGAAATTTGGCAGAATTTGGAAGAAGTCTATTAAAACTAACATGTAGGTTTCAATATTTAGGGTACCTCCCACACACATGTTCTCCCGGAATCAGGTTTAAAGCTCCAAGCGATTTTAACAAAATTTAACAGAATAAATCCGGTTTAAGAAATTATGGGAGGGTCCGTTCATTGCTTCTCATAGGTCCCATGCAAGCACCCTTCCAAATATTATTTTGAAATAAGTTAAAGTTATGCGCTGATATTTAAGTAGAAATTTTTCAAATTAAGAAAAATATAAGCAAAAATTTTTGTGCAATTTTATACGAGAGTCTGTCCATTATTTCATGTGTAGGGTTTTACATAGTCGTGCCTAACCGACTACAACATTCTTACTTGCTTTAAAATAATATTTTGATAAAAATCTAAAGAGAGAAAATAATATGAAGAGTACTCTTATCTCCTTTTTATTATGTGTTTGAGCGTCTGACTTCTTCAGCACCACAATCATGTTTAATCTTGCTCGATTTGTGCTTTGTTTATAAGAAAAATTTATATAAATAAGAAAAGTGTTTTTATTTTTTGGCAGCATTTTTAGAGAAAAAGTGTAAAAAAATGTGAAATCTAAGAAAATTAAATAAAAAATATCTGAATAAATTTGTAACGATTGCAAGAACAATTTCCCAAGCCGTTTTGGCATCATTTAATTTGCTGGTTAGACTAGGTAAGTTGGCATCACTTATAAACAGTAGTTTGTTTAAGAAAAAGTAATAAATTTAATATTTAATTTATTATTTTTATTAATAAAAATAAATGATACAAATTTAGAAAATTAAGGCCAACTTTATGACAATCAATGCAATATTAGGGTAACTAGTGGTGATAGAGTCAAAAACACTCATAATGTTTCCAAAGCGATTTTTTTTGCAAATAACTTTGTAGCTTTTGAACCGTTAGAAATATACTAATAAAATTCGGCATGAATATAGCTAAAGTATCTTAAGATGATTTCGGAGAACGCATAACCCTATGTTATCAGGGGTGTAGACCGAATAGGTCACTATGGGTTTATGTATTTTTTTTAAAGTTCGAAAAAAATCATTTATAAATTTATACAAAAAAGGCCTTTAATCTAGATCCCTTTGAATTACGAAGAAATTATTACGGGCCTTCATAATTGTTAAAGCTGGTAACAATGTGTACAGCATATGAAAGGCTTTAAGGAGACCTATCGCCTGGCATATAAACTATTTTATATTATTTATCCATTAAGATGAATTTTTCACAAAAGTGACAGTGACTGCCTTACTCTCACTCATATTAAAACTTATAGACAACATTTCTAACTATAATTTGGTTTCCATATCATAGTACCCATTTAGGATCAAATATATGGAACTACAAAATTGAATACCAAAAAATACATTTTTCATAACAAATTCTTAATTAATATCGCTAAAATAGTAAACAGGCGAATTCTTGTCGCATCAATCGGTCTCCAAAAAAGTATTTTGGATGTTTTCCATATTATGACAGTTCGAAAATAGTAAACGACATGGAATGGTAGGAATCTTTTTATTTCAAGGATTCATGGCATAATAATTTTAGTTTGCATAAAAAAATCCGAAAAAATTTACATAAAAGGCAATTTCAATTTAAAATTCTAACGTTTTTATATTTACCAAATATATCTAAGAGGTTTAAGAGATATAAGAGATATAATTTATCTCAAGATCCTACTTCAAGTAGACTTCCTTCGTTTTGATATTTAACGTTACCACCTGTCTAAAAGCTAATCCACAGTCTAATCGAGTATGTCGGTAGTTTTAGATATTCAAAGTTTGTAGAGGGTAAAATTGATAACCTTGTAACTTCTAAACAAAAACAAGTATTAAACGAATTTAGTACTTATCGTTTTCCTTTAAAAAAGAGTACTTTTTGTTATTTGGCATATTTAAGGAGAAAAATGGAAACCTCTAATATTTAGTACTTTTTCACTCAATGTATCTTTTCGCCAGTACACGAACGTAGAAATTAATTCGAAAATTTTACAAAAAATAGAAATATAAGTTTGGTACTTTCTGGAAATTCGAAAGTTATATATTTAGTGCATTTTTCGTACATATTTATATAAAAAAATGATTTAAATATTAGGAAATCGCGATATAATATGAAAAATCATTGAATGAAATAAATTTTGACGGAAAAATGTACGAAAAAGGGAAAATTACTGTCTATTTAAAATTATTAAGACAAATTTGAAAAAAAATCATAATTTTGATTGTGAATAATTGAAACAGTACCAAGTTAGAGTAATAATATGGTACTTTTTTGGACGAATTAAATTTCAAGAATTTTAAGAAGATTTTAACTGATCATATTTGCAATATGGACATTTGAATGAGGATTTTGAAAATTTAAAGCCAAAAGGGACAAAAATAAAAATTGGTACTTTTTGATGTATTTTAAATAATTACGTTGAAATATGAAAACAAGACCTAAATGTTATTCATGTTACAATATTTTGCGGACATTATGTGGTACGTTTTAAATATTTTGCATTAAATCAAATTTATATAATTTTTTATTTACTAATGGTACTTTTGAATTCTTTGCCATAAATAACCAAAAACTTGAAATAAAGTACAAATAGATCTAAATAGATAAAAAATAAAAATAAACCATTATTTAGATTTTTACCCATTGAATCAAATAAACATCTAAAACATGCGATATCGTGGAACTCTTAAGATTTTCTAAAGGTACTTTTGTTATTTTTAGTAACAATAACTAATTTATATACATGAAATTAAAGAAAAATTGTTCGAAATAGATAAACTTAAACCAAAGCGAATTTAATGTTGCTATTAAAAATTTCCTACGATTCTTTTTGAATTCCCTAAGTCATAAAAGTAAATATATATTTATTCAAGTAAGGGGTATTATGTGGTATTTTTTTGATCTCCTGAAGGTACTTTTTTACATATTAATATTGCACTAACAAAGTAGCGGATGAAGTGATAGAGATTTAAATTTTTTGTCGAATTTTTCTACGAAACTTGCATTTAACTTTATATGTGATTTACTTTTATTTTATTGATTAAAAAGTCCTTCTTCCTAATAAATTTTCTCTCTTTATTTAATATTTTTTCTCTTTCTCTTTTCATTTTATTATTTACTATAATGATAATTTAATTCAACTGTTATATAGAAAAATGCAATATTTTATCTTTTTTTTCTGTATATGTTTTGTTGTAGTTACATTCACTTGACCTTTGACTTCCAATACACATAATTCAACTGTAGAGCTGACATTATTTTTTTGGTCTGGGACTTTTTTATTTCTTGGGAGTTTTGGTAACAAATGTTCTTATTTCTAGTTGGTTTTTTGGTCTTTATGTTTTTGTTTAAGTATAATTTGGCATCTTAATGGGGTCATCAATTGTTTTTGCCTGCTTATTCCAACGAGCTTAGCACATAAGAAACCAACGATCTGTTCTCTCCGATTTTTTATACATTTTAAGAACAGTGGAGGAGAATGAACGATTTTGGAGGATAAATCAAAAACTTCTGGTAAAATTAGGTTTTGGTTAGTTTTCACTACTCATTTTAATCGAATTCACAACAGGAGATATGAACGACAAAAAGATCTAAAATTGTTTACGAAAGAGGAAGAAAGAGAGATGTGTTTACCTCAGTCCGGCTCCACTGTACTCTGTCCTCTATAAATAATCGACAAAAAAATTCTGTTTCTTATAAAGAATTAAATTAAAATATATTTACTGTTCGTGTGTACACGAATACAGGAACTAACATTTACTTCTATATGTACATAATAACACGTATGTGTTTATGTGTGTATATGTAAGAGACTTAAAATCTATTTCCTTGTGCTTTCAAACGACGCAGGATAAATGAACAAAACAAAATTTCCAACAGAATCAAGAAAAAAACCTTAATAAATCTGTATAAAATGCATACATTGCAAAAATGTTTATTTGGCTTTAATGGCCCCCTTTTTTCCTGGAAAAAGATTATTTGTTGTTGTTTGTTTTATAGCTAAAAGTGGATTTGAAATTAAAACAAAAGAGATAATGTAATATATGCTTTTTCTTCATTTCTCTACCTCTCTCTCTCTCTCTTTCTTTTGGCTCCTCCTAAAATAAAGTATTTATTTTAGTTCCATAAAAAGTCTTGGCTTTGTTACAAATCTTTGTTTAATTAAGTATCCTTATCCGGTTTAGTTATACGTGTCTTTTTTCCAGGCTTCTTCTTCAGTTTTATGGGAGTTTGTATTTTTATTTATAAGTCAGGGTTTGGGAATAACAATTTATGAAGGTAATTTTTTTAACAAAAACAGAGTTTATTACACAAAAAATATGAGTTTATATAAACACTTATCATAAATAAAGTGTAATTTAAATTTATTATTAATTTCGCGAGATATTTTTCTTTGGGCTTCTTTTTTATGAAGTAATTTGAAAATAAGAAAATTAACTGGAAGTTGAAAATGTGAAATTTTTGTTAATAAAAAAATTCTTAAATCATAAAAACTTTATTAAAATTATGACATTTGAAGGTTAATTCAGTACTGTGATTTGATTAACAATTTTTATCCTCAATTCTCTTCTTTTTATACCCTTCACCTGGCTAGGTTAGAAAGGTATATATAAGTTTGTCATTCCGTTTGTAATTTCCACAATTTTCGACTTAGACCCCCAAAAAGTGTATATATTCTGGATCGGTATGTATAAAGAAATTGATTGAGCTATGTCCGTCCGTGTGTGGCTGCAATAAAGTTTGTATATCAAATGATTGGAAATGCTTTCGAGAGACCTATGGATTTGGTTATAGCACTGATTGACTAAATTTTTTCCCGAATTTAATCTTTTCCATTTTTCAAAATCGGTTCATTAACTACCGAGATATGGTCAATTCTTTCTTTAAAAATTCAGTCCCATGTAGTTGTTGTTTATAACTTAAGAAAAAAAATAACAGTGTTTAAAATAATATTTTTGAGATGCATTGGATTTATGCTAGAAATTAATTTTTTTACTAGAAATATGTTTGTGGATTTTTCAATTGAACACATATACAATATAATATAAGGCAAAGTAATGTCTTCGACTTTTTGTGCCATAATTTTTGTAATAGCAGATCAGAAATAATCAGTAGAATTTTTGAGTTAAGTAATCGATCCATTAAATTCCGATTTATAGGCAAAAACACATTTTCCGATATTTTGAACCTCCTATGGGAAATATTAACAAACTTTTGATGCAAAAAATAGCTATTTTTTTTTTAATTTGATTTTTGAAATTTTCGAAATCGGCCCATAAATAGCCGTTTTAATGAAAGCGAGAACTACTACTCTAGAGAATATATTCTTAGAAATATTTAGCCCAAATTTCATTTATCTATACCAATTACTGAGATATCGCTTTCATAACATATTTATGAAAAATCTCTCAGTAAAGTATTTATTCGGAATTTATATCCCAAATTCTGATGAACAGATAAGTGCTATTTTTAGAATCATCTACCGATCAGCCTTTGTAAGATCACTTAATCCTGGATATTTCATTAGGTATTAATCTCCTTTATTGCGAGATGAACAAAAATGGTTCAGTGATAAATTATTCAGGCCGAACACCAAATTAGCGAACCAATCCTTAATCAGTATAAGTGAATATTTATTCGGATAATTTAAGTGATATGAAATATGAATCATTTTTTAATGTATTTTCGTTCAAGCCCGTCTTGATACAATGTATACGTTGAAGTTTTTTCCCTTTAAAGTGATATTAGGAAAGGTGTTTGTATAGGACCTATGAGAAATAATGAATTGATCCTCGCACATTTTGGCTTATTGTTTTAGAATATTGTACGACTTACTTGTGCCTTAAAAACCTATTCCGGGAAGAACATTTTTATAGGAGGTACCTGAAATATAAAACCGAATATGACCAATTTCAATAGGCTTTGTCCTCAGGCCAAAATGATAATACGTACCAAACTTTATCGCTATGTTTAAAAAAAATTGCTCAGAATTGCATTCTATACTTAAAGGTGGATATAATATCATTATTTCTGCATATTACAAACATCAGCACAAACACATGATACCCCAACCACTTTTGATGGTGTAGAGTATAATCTAATAAAGTAGAGTATAAAATAATAAACTCGACTCGGGTTCATACTTATGTACAATCTATGTTTTGAAATTATTCGCGATATCATCATTCGGGAAAAATGAAATCATTCGCGATATCATCTTAAAGTCATCATTATAGAATTTGAACTACTTGTGATTTTGTATAAGAATTACTTCTTCGATCCATAAAATCACAAATAGATTATATTGAATCGGAAGAGGAAAGAGTTCTTATATTATTTATAAGGTGATCATCTATATATAAATAAATGTGTGTTTGTTTGTCTGTTTATTTATTTGGGATTTATAGAGAGCCAAACTACTGGATCGATTTTGCTAAAATTTTTACATATACAAGACAGTATATATAGAGACTAGTGGAGAGGTACCCTCCATATAAAGCGAATATTGATTATCGAATATATAAAAAACTAAAACACCCAAACTTTTTAAATTTTGTTTCAATCACTTCTTCAAGGAACTATTTGACGAGCCAAAATATGGGAAGGATGGAATCAGGGGGAGATGTAGCACCCATATAAAGCAAATTTTATCATCGAATATCTAAAAAAGTTAACAGCGAAAATTTCCAAATTTGGTCTTAACCACGTTATCAAGGAACTGTTTTACTAGACTCAATGAAGTACGGATAGGATCAGAGGGAGGGATACCACCATATAAAGGAAATAATTATCGAATATCTAAGCAACTATAACAGCGAAAGTTCTAAAATTGGTTCCAAACAGTTTTACTGGACAAAGTGTAGGACGGTTAGGATCAAGGGAAGAGGTATCTCCCTCGCAATGTAAATATTAAATAAAATTTTAGAACAGACAGGGCCAGGGGCATTTGGAAAAATGTCCATTGCATTAAATTTGATTTGTGAAACTTCTTTCGAGATCTTGGATTGAGGAGAATGTTTTTGCAGCCAAGCGCAACGGGTGAAAGCTAATAATATCATAATATTATCAGCTGCTAAAATGTCTATAAAATCCTTAACGATTTGCCTTTATATCCAAATAATTTTTTTACTCTTTTTAAAACTTATTTTATTGTTTATCTGTCTTTTTTTTTCTTCGACAATTTGGCAATAGTTTTTGAAACTCATTCTCAACTCATATGAGTGTGTAAATGATACTTAAGTAATTCCTGGTAAATGTTTAGAGAAATCTTAAATTTCAACCTGCACTTGATGGAATATTTGAAAATTCTTTTAAACAAAAAACTTAATACAAAAGACAAAGTCTAGATAATTTGTTTTTGGGGAATTTTGCTTTATCTTTTCTTTCTTAATTTTTACTTAGTTTTATCCGGAAGATTATAATGTGTACTTGGCCAGTTTGAAAGCCAAAAAAAACTGCATATGTGTTTGCTTGGCCAAAGAGTGATGCAATCAAATATGTTTTTCCAGGCACATGGAAAGATGGACACAGAAAGTTTAAACTTTTTTCAATAATTAACATAAAACCCTGTTACCTGTAACCAACCACCTGAATTGTTAGCCTTAACAAAAAAGAAAACGGCAGGCAGGGAAATAATAAAGAAACTTAAAGTCTCTTAATGCAGCCAACAAACTAACAGCTAACTTTGGCTATCAAGTTTGAAAAGGGGGAGGTTTTGGGAGTTCAGGAGGCAACTATCAACTATCTGTTTTTGTTTACTTTATCTTTTGTACGAGTAACTCTATCTTAGACTTAAGTGTGTTTGCCTGGCTGGGGTTTTTAGTTGTCTTCTGATGTTTCTTTGTTTGTTTATGTGTTTGTTTAAGGACAATTGTGTGGCCTCTGTCAGCCTGTCCATTCATTCTAAGTGTGTTTCTGGTATACATGTTCGTCGTCTCATCTTCGTCTTTTTGTAAACTATTTATTATTCTTATTGTGTTGGCTGTTTGTTTATTTTGGTTACTTTTGGCCTTTTTGGTAAACAAAAAAAGGAAAATAAAGGATAAAACTCTTTACGACAGGACAAGTAGCCAGCCTCTCTTCTATTTGGTAAACTTAGTCTTTTGAAATTTTTCATTGTTGCTGTATAAACTCTTAGCTCCTGTTATTAAGTATTATCACCATCTATATGTTGTTTGTTGTTCCTGTTAATTTGTTTGCAACACTTAAAAAAAGTCATCATCATTTTGCCTCTTTCCTTTTTTGAGCTCAACGACTGTTTGCCACATTTCAGTGGCAAAGAAAACAAACATTTTCTGACAAAAAATGTTTTAATACATGGGCCAAATATCCACAGTGGAACTGATCTACAAAATGAACTTCACTAGAATTTAGACGTGATTTTAAACTGCAGCCATAACTAAAGTATGAACATGATCTGTACTAAAACTAGACTCTGAAATGGAATTCAAACCAGAACTAGAATGAGAGCTAGAATCTGAACTACATCAGAACCAGAATCTTAACTAGAATATGAACTAGAATCTGAACTAAAATCTGTACTAGGAATCTGAAAAACTGAACTACAATCTCAGCTAAAATCTGATCTCAAATCTGAGCAAAAATTTGAACTACACTCTGAGGAAGATTCTGAACTACAATCTGACCTACAATCTGAACTATAAACAGAACTGAACAAGAACTGGATCTGAACTAGAATGTCAACGAAACTGAACTTTAAACTGAACTATAAACTGATCTGAAATATAAGCTATAATCTGACCATAAAATTGTTCTAGAATCTGAGCATGAATCTGAACTTAAATCTAAACTACATTCTGAACTAAGTTTTAAACTAGAATCTGAGCTATAAATAAAACAGAACTAGAACTAGAATTGTACTAGAACAGAACTAGAACTTTAGTTGAAATTAACTAGAACTGAACTAGAACTGAACTAGAACTGAACTAGAACTGAACTAGAACTGAACTAAAACTGAACTAGAACTGAATTAGAATTGAACTAGAATTGAACTAGAACCGGACTAGAGCTGAACTAGAACTTAACTACAACTGAACAAGAACTGAACTAGAAATGAACTAGAACTGAATTAGAATTGAACTAGAATTGAACTAGAACCGGACTAGAACTGAACAAGAACTGAACTAGAACTGAACTAGAACTAAACTAGAACTGAACTAGAACTAACCTAGAACTGAATTAGAATTGAACTAGAGCTTAATTAAAACTGAACAAGAACTGAACTAGAACTGAATTAAAACTGAACTTAAATCTGAGTTTAAATCTGAATATAGTCCCACTGTGTATATGGAACATCTAGTGTTAAAGAGATTCAGAGAGAATTCATTTGGTGAAATGCTTCTTTGTCATTAATTTGTTTAAATATACTAATATGTTTATGTGCTGGTCTGGTTCTCTATTAATTCATCCTTTTTGCATAATTTTTGTGAATACCGATAAACAAATAAAGTCTCTCTCTCATACATTTGTATATTTTGTTTACTTTTATTACTCATATATATACTCACTTAAGTGTCCTTTTGTCCTTCTCTATTATAGTTATTCTTGTTGCCATTTCTCTTTGAAATTTTTAATAAATTTCTATTTAATTATAAATTGGATTCATATCATTAATATATTAAAGTGGTTTAGTATGTTGTATTACATTAAATAACTAAACTAATGTCTAGAGGAAAAAGTTGCAAACGTAAACGAAATAATCAGAAGTTGATCATTTTGTAAAATTGTTGCGTGAGAAAAGTAATTATCGCATTTAGTTGATATTTTTGTAGGTTATCTCTTGCAAATAAAAAGATATTTAAGTCGAAATCAATTTTAAATCCTTTTTACCCTGACCTTACCCTGACAATTTTCGATTTAGACTCCTAAAAGGATATACTGGATCAATATCAAAAAAGAAATTGATTGATCTATGTCCGTCTGTCCATCCGTGTGTCGGTTGAAATCAAGTTTATGAAGCCGACCTATAGTTAACATATATGATATGTATATCAAACGTTTGAAAATGCTTTCCAGAATTTTGCTATTGAAATTCAGAGAAGTTGGTTCATAAATGGCTCAGATATTAGCGAAAAGCTTGAGGGACCTCAAATTGCTTTTGTTTTTTTTTCTATTTTTTTATGAATCTACAATAGTTAAGGACTTTTGAAGACATGGAATAAATCGGAGCATTAGTTCCCGAGTTATAGGCAAATATATATTTATCTATATTTCTTTAACCCCTTATTAGACCTATGGACTTGGTTATGGCACTGATTGGTAACAAGTTTTTTTCCCAAATTAAGTCCTTTTTATTTTTCAAAATCAGTTTATAAAAATTGCAGAAAGAAGGAATTGAAGAAAGAATTGAGGTAGTACCAGAATTACGTATACCCTTCGGCTAAGGATAACTTTCTAAGTCGATTGAACGATGTCCGTCCGTCTAGACGGCTGGCTGTTAACCTGTCTGGGTATCCATGTTAACCTTTTGAACAAAATGAAGATCACAGTTTGAAATACATCTAATGAATGTTATTATTTTGGCCTAAGGACGATGTCCATTGAAATTGGTGATGATGTGTTCATTAATTCATCTAGTCCCTGTACAAAAAATGAATATTAAGGTCCAGAAGTCTTACATAAAAGACTTCTAAATAAGTTTCATAATATTATAAAATGATGTGCGAAATTATACAAGGATCGGTCCACTCTCTATAGGGTAGTACTCTCACTCAATAGGAAAATATTATATATTTTCCAGTTCTATAGCATTCGAAAGCTTTTTTAGCTTCTTCGTTAGGGAACGGTGCGTATTATTAATAAAATTATTACAGAACAGATTTGTATTAAATTCAATCTATAACTGTTATAAAAACTCATACAGTGATGTCTAGTTGAAACCGACTACAACTGTCTTCTTAACTTTTTTTATTATTTCTCCATTCTATGTATTTTAAACTTGACCTAAATAACTGAAATTACATTATTTTATTATTATGAAATATTTGATTGCAAAATTCTATTAAAAATTTTTTAGTTTGCAAAAGAAAAGTAAAAAAAATACATCAATTTATTGGTTATGTTTTATTTTACATTTCATGTTTTACTTTTTAGTCCACTTTATATTCACGAATGTAAAAAAAGGAATCGGAGAATATTGTATAAAGCTAAAAAGAACCCTAAATATCTTCCAATAAAAATATTCTTTTATAAAGTGCGCAACACAATTTCAATTTAATCCCCCTATAAGGGACTGACATTTACAATTTTAAAAACGATATGTTATCATACAGATTTCATGTACTTATTTTCTAGTTTAGTTTTAGTTCTAGTTCAGTTGTAGTTCAATTCTCGTTCAGTTCAGTTTTAATTCAATTCTGATATTCTTCAGATCTGCGTCAGTTCAGTTGAAGTTCAGTTTTAGTTTACTTTTAGTTCAATTCGAATTCAGTTCTAGTTTAGTTCTAGTTCAGTTCTAGTTAAGGTCTAGTTCAGTTCTAGTTAATTTCTAGTTCAATTAAGTTTCAGTTCTAGTACAGTTGTAGTTCAGTTCTAATTCAGTTCTGCTTGAGTTCTAGTTCAGTTGTAATTCAGTTTGGAATCATATTCTTATATCATTTTTCGGTAAATATTATATTCTTTGTGTTGACATTTATTATGTGGACATTCAGCTGGAGTGTATTTCAAATTCGACTCAATCATGTGAAGCATTTAAGTTTTTCTGAGCATAAAACTTCAATTAGTTTTATTTATTTACAAAACTTCCATAAAGTGTGGATTTGTAATCAAATAGAAATCAAAGGAATGTTATTGAATTCGTATTTTCCCCCTTTTCTAAAAATTAAAACTTTATTCTCCATTTTAGCGCTTTATGGGAGATTTATAAAAAAAATATTATTTTTTCATAGAATTTATATTTTATTTAAAGAAAATATTTGTTTTGGTCCTGTTTTATTTGCTAAAGAAATATTTAGGTTTTATTTGTTGAATATTTTACATTTTTGTCTGTTGTTGTTTTTGTTATTGTTATTGCAGAATCTGATACCAGAGAATTTCAATATTTTTTCCATTTTTTTTACGATGTTTCTATTTTCTATGTTTTGACATTTGTCATAACATAAAAGATAAAATAAAATAAAATACAAAACAAAACAAAAATTTTTACAAAATTAAAATAGATTTTATTATTTCTGCCGGGCATATTTTTGTTACAAAAGCAAAAAAAGCAAAACTTTCGAACACATACAAACAAATATTAAATGCATGTTTCTTTGTAAAACAAAATAAATTGGAGTTTTACCCTAAATCGAAAAGAAAGAAATCAATTTTTTACAACAATTTTAATTTCATCTCTTATTAAGTGTTAAACTTTTTAAATAGGAAATAAATTTGTCACAATTTGCTTCTAGTTTTTACTCTGCATCCATCATGATAGTTCACACCCTGTATTAAATGCATTTTTTTGCATATTTAATTTTAATTGTGGAGATTTAAAAACCGAAAACAAATCCAAATGTGGTTTTGTAAATTTGATATTTAAAGTCTTTTGGTATTTAAAATGCGCATAAAAATTATGGTCAATGAATTTATGATATTTAAGGTTTAACTGCGTTTTAATTTTACATAATTAATGTTTAATAAAATATAAATAACAATAATCTTTAATAAATGTTAAAAATTATTATTAACAAAATGCAAAAGTTTAAAATTATACAAAACAATTTGAAAAACAAAAACAATGTAGGAAGCTAAATTCGGCTATACCGAAACCACAAATGCTTGTGAGGTTAATACGTTATGTTTTGTATATACACATTCACACGTACATTTGCAAATAAAGTGTGAAAAAGAAGGCAAACGGACAGAACTAAATCGACTCAGATTTTGATTTGATGCAAGAATATATATTCATTATGCACAAGAACTTAACTAAAAGGAATATGAACCAGAATCTGAGCTGGACTGACTTTCAATTAACTTTTTAAGCAATTTAATGTATACTGAATGAACACTATTGCATATTCCTATAAAGGCATATTTTCCATTTTGTTTTATCTTCGTTGTTCCCATCCAAAAGTAAAGTTGAAGTTTTTAGTGATTGACAACTTAACGGTAGTTTTTATACCCTCCACCACCACAAGTGGCGATAAGGGTATATTAACTTTGTCATTCCATATGTAAAGCTAAGAAGCTCAATGAAATTTTGACTTGAGTACGCATTTGTGTTGCGGGGTGTTTAAATAAAACAAGACTTTTTTAAAATAAACAAGAATTTTTTCTTTGCCTTGTTTTTTGCTTAATCCATGAGATCAAATGTTTTTGGTGCTTTTTATGTGGAATATTTCTATAAACGCAGACTTGCTTAAAAAATATTTCAAAAATGAAATAGAAATGACAGTATCTCAATTTTACTACAGAATTTTTAAGCGATAAATTTCATGACGTATAAGATGCCCAAGGGAATTTTTCTATCCGATCGTAAAAAGATATAAATTAAATTTTTCTCATTACCAAAAATATTCCAATAGAGAAATTTGTCGTCAAATTTAACAAAGGAAATCAAAACAGAAGTCACACGAAATGGACAGGGGAGTGGAAAAAGATATATTTATCTGACGAATAAACTTTTTATTTGCACGGTTTGAGATTAAACGATTTTCGGATGTCAAAAGGTAGTTTCGGCGACGGTAGTGTTATGGTTTGGGTACCATTTGAAGTAGATGATTCAGATTTTCTGAAGAAATTAGTGAAATCAACGCCAGACAAAACAAAACAAAAAATACAAACATATTTTTATTGTTTTGATCACAAGTGATGAAATTTTGAACTATTTTCTGAAACCTTTCCATTAACGTTTTTGTAGTGCTTTCAATCACTTTGCTCGAACAAGTAGTTCATCTTCGTTTAAAATCTAACACTTTTTTGGACACATTTTTTTGCTCTTAAATTGTCTTTTAAGAAAAACACAATATTCATCCACTTGATACAAATACCACGGTATTGATCTTGAAGAAGCAAGAGCTTGTTTACCCTACTGACAGAATGCTATAAAATAAAAAATAAGTGGACACATTATGAAGTGAGGTCTTATGAATGGAAGCAGCCATGTTTTAAACATCCCAGACTCTGCCCGTTGTAACAAATAATTGGTTTCTTTTGCTAAAATTTCATATTCCTTGCCACATGTAAAACTTTTTGTGAAATTTTGACTGCTCACGCTTCTCCAACATTCCTTTCAGCATCAGCAACATCAAGTTCATAACCAGGAAGCTCTTTCTATTTGTTTAGCTTTCGAAGCATGATCATTTCTACTCCCTGTACTGGCATTTTTTTTATAGGAACAAGTTGGGTTTTGCTGAAATTATTAAAAGAGAAATCAATTAATACTTGAGTTAACCTGCATATGCAGGTGCTGAAGGGTGTTTTAGATACGACAGTGCCGAATATAACATTCTTACTTGATTCCATTTCATTTTCAATATGAGATACTGTGCGACTGGAAAATTTCGAATACGTATTTTTAATAACAATATTTTATTTCTTAATACTGATTATTGTTTTCTCTCCTTTATCTTTACAGGTATGTTGAACATAAATTAACTAAAAGTAATCGTAAGTTTTATATACATTTTTTTTAAATTCTGATAATTTATGATAAATTAATCTAAAAAGATAATTCTTATATTCTTAAAATTCTAGATCTTAATTTTACGAATTAATCTCGTAAAATTTCTTATAACTTTTAAATTAAACTTCCATGTCCAACTAATTAATTATTAACTTAAATATTTATTCTCACTTTAATTTAAGATTAAAACATAAATTTTAATTATCTGGGGATCAATATTTATTTCTTTATCTCTTTATCTCGGCATCATCATAAAATATACTCTGGGGAATTGAATATTTCACTAAACGTTCACTTTTCGATTGTTAATATTTGAACAAAAATACTTTTATTGTGTTGAAAAACTAATCAATTAATCTTTATTGACCAAAAAGTAAACAAACGAACAAACAAACAAACTCCCAAACTATTTTAACCAAATTAATGTTGTTGGTAGAGAGAAGAACAAATATTTGTTACACGAAACGCAAAATCAATAAACTGGACCAAACAACAACTACAAAAAGCCAAAATGTGACAGGCATTAATGTGAAATTATCATTTACCTGTTAATTGAACACAAATCTATAAGTAACTAAACAAAAGGCGATTTTGGACTGGATGGTTACGACAACAGACAGAGAAAGGAAGAGAGATTATAGATTTGGTTTATTGAAATTATTTTCTGGTGAAGATATTAAGGTGGTTCATTGTCTCCTACGAGAAACACTAGATATTTATGAGAACTACACTGGTGCATATTCCTATAAACGCTCAAAACTTTTCTTTAAAGAATTAGATTAAACTCAACAAAAAATATTTAGAATGCAAATAATATATTTCTGAAATTAACTAAGACGCCATTTAAGTTATTTTTAACTGAAAATAAAGTGGACAAATATATAGCACATATGTTCTGGCACATTTTTCGCAAATTCAAAAATTAGTTTGACTTTGGTAGCCATTCATTGTACTAAACAAGTCCTTGTATGGTACAAGAATAATAATGTGTTATTTGTACTGTATAAGAGGGGCAAATCCTCTAAACTGCCCGGAGCTAAGGATATGCAGCTCTTGGTACAAATAAATTGAAGAGCACACAAAGGGTGATTTTAAACGAAGATAGACTACCTGTTCGAATGATGTGATTTAAACTATAATTTCTTTTGTAGTTTGTGATTTCAATTAATTATTAATCAAATAGATCAAATATAACAATTAAAACTGGAAATTCCTTCATTTCCAACTTACAGATAATGTTAAAGTCCTGACTGCAAGACTTTGAGTTGAAGTCCAGACCGTAACACTACCACCACCAAAAATCGTTTGATGTCGAATTGTGCCGATAACATGAGTATCAGTCAGGACCACTCTTCTGCCCATTTCTTGTAAATTTTAGATTATTTTCTTTATGCTGCTCATTTCATGTTTTTATCTCATCCTTAAATGTGAACAAAGTTCTTGAAAGGCACAGGAGCATCTGGTTTTTCCTTTATTTGTTTAATTTATTTGGGGTTACTTTTTATTTTATAAGGTTAATCTGTCGTTAAGTTAATTTTGTATTTACTTCGAAATGTATCCGAACATCAATTCTGTACTTTCGTAACAAAAATTACATACCAAAATTTGGGAACGTTTAATTTTAAGATCAGTTTGTTTATTGAAATATCCTTGGCAATGAAATGTTTTTTTAAAAAATTTTCACATCTGCTTTTATAGAAATATTCCACTTAAAATAGCACCAAGCTGTTAAGTTGTCTCCCATTAAAATTAGATTACATCAACAAAAATAAAACAAAGAATAAAGATCAAAAGTGAAATGCGTTTATAAGAATATGCATTAGTGTGTATCCTATTTAACCTTAAGATGGTTTACGAAATAATGTTCTTCTGTTATCATTTTAGTTAACATTTAAGAATGATTATGTTTATATGTTCTATTGACATACAGTACTTAAATAGTTGAATATGTGTGTGTGTGTTTATTTTCCCTTCCATTTGTGCGCGGATGTGTGTAAATAGTCTATAATCACGTTTGTAATTACTTTATGCAGTTTATAGATTTTCCTTATATAAACGTTGTTCTATTCTGTTCTAGACTCTTTCCCTCTAAATGATTTTCGTAGAACTTTTCATAGAATCTCTTGTAAACCTGCATAATCGTTTTATACATAAACAAACACACACACACAAACTTACACAGTAATAAAATGATTTGTTTTCTGCTGCATTAATTCCATTTTCTATTCATACACTGAATGAATGACTTAGACAAACGTTTTAAAGTTTTCCTTTGTAAAGTTATTTTCAGTTTTTCTTTTACTCTCTCTTCCTCTCTGTCTCTCACTATCTAGTTTTCTTCCTGATATTGGTGGTGGATAACCACATGCCGCATACCGCAAATGTCATAAATCATAATAACAAACTAAGTGCAACAGTAGCTGAAGCCCACATAAAAGCAGCAGGCAATAGTAAAAGCAGCCACATTAAATTGCAAAAATGGTTATTAAAACTAATGGATAAAGAGAAAAGAGGTGTTAAATATTCAAGATACGGTTTTGAATCATAAGAAATTTTAGCACTTAATAGGATGCTCCGAGGTTCACAATTTGATTTTCATTCATATCATTTCAAATAACACCTCTTTTGTTTAAGACCCTGTACATTTATTAATGTTAATTTTTTTTTCGTAGCAATAACTTTGAAACTATTTTCCTGTCCACAAAGACGATTCTTTATGTTGTTACAATGGTTTTTTGTTGTTGTTTTTTATTTTAAGTTTTATGAATTTCCTTTCAATATAACAGTAATTGAAAGTGTTTTTTTTAAAGGGAATATTCCCCTGAATAGTTTTCAATAATTTAAACATCCCACAATGGGGCAAAATCAGTTTTTTAATAGAAGTTATGTTCTTCTTATAGGAATTTAATTTGCATGATATTTGACGTAATAATAGCAGAGAAGTCTGGAACTATAATTTCGGGGTACCCATTAAAGCACCATGGGCGGAGTTATAGGGGCGCAAAGTTGGGTGTGAGTCAATTTCAAAACTTTTGATTTTCTTTCAATTTCAAAAAAATTGTAACTGCCTTATTGCCTTTTCATGAGACCTTTAAAGGTCATGCTTATATGTAAAATTTATTTCCTAAATATATTATATTATATTATATTATATTATATTATATTATATTATATTATATTATATTATATTATATTATATTATATTATATTTATATAAAACCATTTCCGAAAGAAAGAATGGGTTCATAATTTCTTAAAGTGAACAAATATTAAAAAATAGAAAATACTGTCCCGAATGGGTTCATAATTTCTTACAAACGTGCAATAGAACCCACAGATTCAGAGTATCAAATTAACTTAGGTCGGTCCTTAATTTTTCATGTCTTCGTCAAGGTGTTATACCATAAATCAATCTTAACCGGCAATAACATTAACAACTGTTTTATTTTGAAAATAAATCCTTTAGAAGTAGGAAATATATTCCAATAGAAATTTGTTTGTCAAATCCTGAGATTGATCTGGAGAAGGTCAGGATCAGAAATTCATATTTTTTTAAACGATTTGATGTGGAGTGTAAAAAGTTATTATAATTTAATGATTTTTAAAACTCAGTTATTACCTTTTTTAAATTTTTAATCTTGCGATTTAAGCTTCTATTTTTTTAATTTCTGTGCAAATTAAATTTACCTTTGAACAATTTGTACTTCACAAAAAAAGCTCTTTTTATGTTTTACAAACTCTCTATACACTTCACATAAAATATCTCTTAATTAACGGCAATTGCTGGTTAAAAATATATATTTTAAGTCTTTTGCATTTCTATAATTAATGACATTCCATGGTTATCATTTGAAGTAGCCGAAAGTACATGATCATAGAAAAATAAGGTAAAATTTTAATACTCCTTAACACCCTCTTTACTATGAATAGATACTTGAAATGTCCATAAATTCTTCATAGAGATAGAAAAACATGTCTGTAATAAAATTTCTCAGATTTCCTTATATTTTAAAAGGCACTCAACAACCTGCAAATGGAGAAAAAAGATACCAAAATAAAGTTTTTTTTAATATAACAACAACAACTAATTTATTTAAAGATTCACCAAAATGTACAAATGAATGAATACTTGATGTATAAAAAATGTAAGGGAAAAATAACTCAAATGATGAATAATGAGTCGGCTAGAAAAATTGTCTGAGAATTTCTTTTTTGTAAACTGGCAGGTTGGTTGGTTGGCAAAATTAAAGCGGAAGTTGCCATCATTACTACTTCAAATGTTACTACTGGATATTAATAATTAACATAATAATTTACTTTCCTTTTCATGGGAATTAAATCAAATGAAGTAAAATAAAAAATTTATTATCATCAACAGGATTTTATTTTACTTTTTGATTTTGTATTTATTTAATAAATAATTTTCCTAATGATGAACAGTGTTTCCAAATCGGGAAATTTAGGAAATAATTTTGTAACTTTTTAACCTTTTGAAATATTTTAATGAAATTTCACTTGATTACAGCTGAGTATATACGAGTTGATTTGAGGTAGTACTGATGTCGACTTGCTTTGAGGCGATTTCGGTGTCTCTCCAAATTTGACCAACTCGGATATTTGTTAAAGATATGCTGTATTATCAGATTGTTTTTTGACAAATATGTCGACATATTTTAAATTTTAGATTTATTTGCATAAAATTGCACATGTTTAGAACTGAAATATCTCTGAGTTGATTGAGATGACTACAGATCCCTAAGCGGTGGTGACTGTAGACAGTGACCCTGCAAAGTTGGCCAGTTTGGATATTTCCGTACGATACACAGTGTATCTTAATAGATTTTTGAAAACATCTTAATGAAATTTTATGTGTTTTGAGGCGAAAAAAGATTTGTAGCCGTACACTTCTGTTCAAAAGTGTAGGCGATAACCTTACAAAAAGTCTGTAAACTTTTAACTCTTAAAAATATCTTCATAAAATTTAATAAAAATACTGCTATACATTAGCATATCTAATTATAATACTTCAGCTTCAAGTATTAAATATCTCTAACGGTCAAAAAGTTACAAAGTTATTTCGTAAAAACAATCGTTTTTGAAACACTGTGTGATGGTAAATGTCTAGTTTTGGAATCCTTCAAAAAATGATTTTTAATTATTATAATTAATACTTATTTCTCTTGAATGAAATTTCTTCTACGAAATTAACTTTTAATGTCAGACTATTAAGGAAGCGGAAATAACTATAAAAATATTAATTATACTTGACATTTAAAATAAACATTTTGTGGAAGAATAAAACAATAGAACTTTTATATATAAAAAATAATAGAAAAAGTATCTTTCTTTCTGTGTTTCTAGAGTTTTGTTTATAAGAGGATTAAATCTCATGATACTTTACTAAAAGTTATCTTCATTATATCTTAGTTTTACTCTTGCAATTGATAAGATACTTTTCAAACGATTCATTTTTTAATACAAAAATATATTTTCCATTGAAATAGACAAAATTTTGTTTAGTGAGAACAAGTTGGTACGGTTGTTGTTGTTGTTGTGAAGACAACTTAAATTGAATTTTCTTTTATTTTCGAGTTAAATTCCACTAAAATGTTAGAAAATAAATTTATTATACAAATCTGTACTAAATAAGTACGAAAACAACTGAATTATGAAATTGTATTTTCTTAATTCAATGGAATTAGATTTGGTTTGCCAGGAATTAGGGTTGTTTTAGTTTTGTTATAAATAGCGGAATAAATTTGGCCATTTGGATCAAATTTATTCCACAGAAGTTAATAGTTTTCGATAGAAAATTTATTTTTGCAAATATTTTACCAAAAACTAATTTCATAGAAAACCCTTATGATAGTTTTTTTAATGTTTATGATCGTTATATAACACATTGCAGGAGGTATCTTTGATTATGAAGTGACTTTTGCGCAATTGTGTCCTGTCATTTCTCTTCGTCCATCTTCGTTTAAAATCTATCACATTTTTGGACACATTTTTGGACACCTTTTTGTGCTCTTTAATACTCTTTTAACACGAATCCAATATCTCTCTTCTAGCCTTAGTTCCGGACAGTTTGGATAATTTGGCTCTTTTTGTAGAATTACCATAGTGTTGGGATGCCAACTCAGGTCAAAAATAAAGGGACACATTATTACGTCTTATAAATGGAAACATTTTTTTGTAAACATTTTGGTATTTTCAGAATCAAATGATTCGTTTCTTTTGTCGTTACTACATAAACTTTAACATTAACTTTAACTTATCATACCAAATAGTCCCAGCTCTAATTTAACCGGGATGCTTTCCTACCGGATATGTTGGGAACTGTGCGATTTGACAGCTTAATTTCTTTTAATTGACCAACTTTTCATAGTGCTTGTTGAAGGTCTTTGCCCTAGTTTCATTCAGATTAATTAACATGCATTCCCGTAAGAATTTACTGGTCAATCAATTAAAAATTTGAAGTTTCTTCGCGTTGGACAAAAAACCAGGAAACAGTTTTTCAAGTTGCAAATTAATCTTTTATTATGAAAAGAATTTCACAGAGTACAAATTTCTTTGTGTTTCACTACTAGAAGTTGTGAAACAGAAATTTGATTATAAATCTCAAATGTGATTATATTCTCCAGCACCGCAAGTGGTGAATTCGGTATATAAAGTTTGCCATTCCGTGTGTAACGCCAAGAAGGAATCATTTCAGACACCATATCAAAAGCTGATTCGATTAAGCTGTGTCTGTCTGTCAATATGTTGCAAATATTCTCACGCCCAGAATAACTGTCGATATTTTTTTATTGTTTTAAGCATTTCCCTATTTAAAACCACCTCAGTCTATTAGCGAAAAAGGTTGTGGATCAACATCTGAGATAACCTCAAGACCAATTTTATTAAAATTCGTCTCAATGACTTTTCTAACATTTTTCAAAATATATTACTTATATGACAATTCTTGATCTAATTTTACTATAACTCCCATATAAAGGCCCTTCCCTGAAATGGGTTTCAATATAGATGCTCCTTCGAGAAAAGTCTTAATTGGGTATGAACCAATTTAATTTTAAATCATCACGATTATTTTTCTGTAACTAAAATTTGTTATTTTAGTGAGGAATATAGATCCGCATTCCGCTTAAATCTCGTTCGCGGAAAGAAATTTTAAAATTGTAAGACTTTTAAAGTTAAAACAGTCGACACTTTTATTGCTCTGTACGTCAAAAAGTTAACGAATATCGAGTGGAGGTTATTTAAGATTCGGCACAGTCGAATATAGCATTCTTACTTGTTATGTTTTCTCTGCTTTCTGAATAAATCTGATTCTAATTTAAATTCTTAAAGACATATGTTAAATTTTAACATGGTTCAGTGACCTCTAAAAATATTTAATTCACATCAAATTTTTATTTTCGTCTACAAAATAATAAATATTTTAATAAATTGTGAAATGCACGTATAAGCCAGACACACCAAAACCTATTTCATCGATACCATTTCAAGTAAGAAACAAAGCGCACAAGCTCCTCTGACACATGACACAAATACAGATGTAAATGCACTATTTCATTAAAACCTTTATTTAATCCATTTTAATTATAATACAAAAATTTCTCTATATGTCTGATTAAACTTATTTAATATTTATTCAGATATTTTTTATTTCAAAAACCGAAAATGTTTAAATATTTTATTTTAAAACATTAAATATAAAATTCATAGGAAGAATTAATTTATAATTATAAAAACAAATACAATTAATTTCATTTAATTTGAATGTGAATTTAAGTACAATTAAAATATATTTCTCGATCAATTAATTCGGCTTGAATTAATAAAAATTTTAATAAATCCTTGAGTATTTTTGTGGAGTATTTTTGTGGAGGAGAAGTGGGTTGTACAGTGGAGTAAAATCGAATTGAAGATGTAAATTACAAGAAAGATAAAATGAGATAAATTAAAATTACTGTGACGATACGAATCATTTTAGTGTCCATTTTTTATTGTTATTATGGAACAAATTACTAGATCACTCCTTCATATCCGTACACATCTCATAAATTTTTCTGATGTTATTTTTAGAACGTTTTCAATTCTTTAAGCCTTTCCTACCGTCCGGAAAACAATAGTGCAGGTGAATTAATGGCTAAAGCGTTTTATGTCGTATATAGACTTACTTTTCTCTTAAACGGAATTTGCCATCAAAGATCAATGAACAGAATTAGAGATTATTTTTTTACTGAAACCTCACGACGTATTTTCTAATTAATGTGAAAAAAACAAGTTCTTATATAGTTCATGGCCCTAGAGGTGTACCTACAATTATGACCAAAATCGGGTATGATTCTTTTGATTAACAAAATTTGTATTTAATAAAACAAATTTTTATCTCAAAATGTATAACGAAAAAAAATTTTGACCTATTTTAAACCCAACACCTCCATAGATAGTTACAGTACAATGCGTTTGTGCAGAAGTTTGTAACGCACAATATAAATAATGATACCCACAACAATGACCTTGAGTGACTTTTTTAACCATTTTTCTTCTGTCCATTTAAAGTTACTCAAAACTTATTCTTTGGAATTACTGAATATTATTTAATTAAGTTCATCCAAAGTAATTGGTTGCGGTATTATGCATTTTTATTGAAGTTTGGAACGGAAAGAATAAATATTGCTACCACCACTTTTAAGTATACCGTTGACTTTCTGAAATGACTTAACGACGTCGTCTCACAATTTCAGAGTCATCTGGATAAAATGTTGCAAGTATCACTATTTTATCTCAAAGACGATGGTGAAGATGGATTCATTATTTCAAATATTCCTCCCGAAATGGTATTTTAAGGTTTTAAATTCTCTTTTTTATATGAACTTTAATTTTTTGGTACCGTTAAAAATATTTGAATGAAATTTGACATGGTTAAAGATGAGCTATCTTGATCTCGAGAAGTACAAGCGCGTATGAAGTAAGATGATTAGTTGGTGACCCTACATAGTTGGTCACCTCGGGCATATAAAAATTTGCCAAAAATTGATCTATGAATTGAAATAAATCTGTGACTTTTAAAACGCTTAATAAAATTTCACATTGTCAAAGGTGAAATATTTTGAAGTTCCTAAATTCGTCAAAAATTCCTTATAAATCCTTATAATGTTTATAATGTTGTAGTTTATTATTTTTATTTGATTGAAATTATTATGTCAAATTAAAACATCTTTATAGTCTAAACCACTAGCGTTTTTATGTTACCTTTTGTCATTTTTCTCGAACAGGTCAGAATTCTTTGACATGGCTTTTCGCTTCATACTTTCCTTCAACTTCAAATTCGGTATTTCTAAAGCCCGTTGTAACAAATGGTAGACTTATCTTGCCGCAATTAAATATTGTTTGCATTCCAAGAACTTTTTGGAAAATGTTCAATACTTTTGGGTCCAAAACTTTTCCTCGATATTCTCTCAAGCTTCAGCAACATAAAATTTTTGACCAGAAAATGTGAAAAATCTGCCAGAAGAAACGTTTTGTCATCCATTTTTTAGAAAACAGGTGAAATGTTTTTCGCCTCTAAATTTTTAGCATCGTTTCTGTCAAGAACTGCCTTTAATGTATTTAAACCTTTTTCACTGAATGTGTTGGGAGCTCTAACGATAATGCTTTCCATCTTTTCTGGCTTTAGAAACATCGCGTGGATCGTTTCTTCTACCTGAACCAAGTTTTATATGAACTATAAATTTATTTATATAGAAAATTTGTTGTCTATGAAAAAATAAATAAAATAAAAAAGTAACAATAAACGTGTGTTAAGACTTTTTCGACCTCACTCTTCATTATCTGCTGGATGGTCTCCACAACTACACGATGATCATTTGGGTGAAAAAAATTGTCAAACATGTTTTACACAGATTAAGCTTCGAAGTATTTCGAAAGTGTGCTAAACCTTTAATTCTCTGATTCGTGGACAAGATAGTATATGGATATTCATTAAAATATCTTTAAAGGTTCAAAATCTACAGAATTATTTCCAAAAAAATCGTTCAGGACAAACAGTTTAATGACTTAATGTTTTTCCATCCACTTAACGTTGCATTTAGTAATTTTAGAGACATCTCGAAAAAAATTTTTACACATATTGAAATCGGTTCTAATTGGACCAGTATTTTAGCTTGATTCCATACTAATGTCCTCTCGAAATGAGCTTTAAGCTTATGAAACAGAAAAATGTAGATATTTACATAATGCGACATATAATAAACTGTTTATTATGCCGAATGTTCCAAACCCTTGAAGATTACAGTGACTTGATCCAATCACTTTGCAAAAGAATATAGATTAATTTCCAAAAGCATTAGTCCCTTATTTACCACTCATTAGTAACGATTTAAATTCATTGAATATATATTTTTTTAATATTCAAATATTTCATTAATAACTATAGTCTCTAATTAAAAGCATAATAAAATTAACCTTTTAATAATTAGCATCATCGTTCACATTATCATCTTTACAAATGTTAATATTCTCAATCTCAAATTGACACGTTAAGATGAATATTTCTATTTCATTGTCATTAAATTGTATCGACTTAATCATTAATCACTTTTAATTATATAAATAAATCGAAGTGAATGAATGAATGAATGAATTAATGAAAGATTCTCAAATTATTTCCTTATTGAAATATTAAGAGTTTATTTTTACTTTTCCTTTCTCTTTGTTGTTGTATCTCTTAATCATTTTGTCTATAATAAGTATCTTTTTTTTGCTTCTGGGGGGACACGTGATCAAATTTAATTATTTTGTTTTTAATAAAACATTTAGTGAAGTTTTATTTGTAGTAAATGTTGGTAATTAACTGAGTTTCACTTTAAAATGTACCAACTTTTGTGTACTGTACGTTGCTGGTTGGTACCATTAGGAAAAAACTAAATTGTCAATTAATTATCATAAAGTTTATTTATTTTTTGTTTAAACGATTTTGCATTTAGTGAACTTTATTTAATGTCACTTTAACGTGATAAAGCAAGTTTTGCATAAAATATTTTTAATTAATGGATTTAGCAAAAATTATGGAGGTTGTGTGTGCATTTCTTAAGAACATTTTTAAGTTTTAATGTTTTTTGTACTTATTCCGCCTTATTTGTTCCAAAAATGGTTTTCAGAGTTCGTGATTCACACAAATGTTTATACACTTGTATGTAGTTTATACACTATGGCATTGAAGGTTCCCTGTTGGAAGGCCACCTACAACCCCTATGACACCTCGATAACGCCTCAGCTATATAATTAAAATGTTATCAAGAAACAAATATAAATAAAAGATCAACTCTGAGAAGTTGACCTCCGACGTTTATTTAGTAAAACGTTTATAATTCATACTATAACTATCAATCAATTCAATTCTAGTTCAATTCTAGTTCAGTTCTAATTAAGTTTTAGTTCAGTTGTTACTCAGTTCTAGTTCAGTTTAATTCAATTCTAGTTCAGTTTTTGTTCAGTTCTAGTTCAGTTTAGTTCAATTCTAGTTCAGTTTTAGTTCAGTTCTAATTAAGTTTTAGTTTCAGTTCTTTTCAGTTCTTTTTCAGTTCTAGTCCAGTTTTAATCAGGTTCTAATTAAGATCAGGTTCTAATTAAGATCTTAGTTCAATTCTAGTTGAGTTCTAGTTCAATTTTTGTTCAGTTCTAGTTTAGTTCAGTTCAAGTTCATATTCCAGTTCAGGTTTAGTTCAGTTCTAGTTCAGTTGTACTTGAGTTCTACTTCAGCTCTAGTTCAGTTCTTATTCAGTTCCAGTTCAGTTCTAGTTCGGTTCTAGTTAAGTTCTAGTTCAGTTACAGTTCTAGTTTACTTCTAGTTCAGTTTTGATTACAATTCAGATTCTAGTTTAGTTTCTAGTTCAGTTTATAGTTCATATTATAATTTAGATTCTTGAGCGTATTCTCATTCGGATTATGGTTCAGATTTAAGTCCAGATTTTAGTTTAAATTCTAATTCATATTCAAGACCAGGTTTTGATTGAAATTCACATCTCTAAAATTGATCTAAATCTCTCATCGGCTTTTTCAGGAAGCGTTTAAGTTTCAGCAGTGTAAAGTCAGACTCAAATTCATGTATGTATAAGAATATTAATACACTGACAAATTTGTTATTCGAATTATATTTTCCCTGAAATTCCTCAAAGATTATAACAATATTTTTCCCGTTAACAACCCCTTGAACCATAATAAATCAAATGTTATTCAAATATTATTGTATTAACCAGTTGAATTATAGAAATTTCATGCTTAATGATCCCAGGAATTCTTTTATGTCTTAACATTTCTAACAAAGCAAATTTATAAAAGCTCATATTTTTTTCACACAACAACAAAAAAACTCAATATTTGTTTGTAAAACTCGTCAATTTTAGCTCTTTTTACTTTATGTCCTCTTTTTCTTAAAAGAGAAAAAAGTATTTTGCAAAAAAAATATAAGAATTTGATGTCGTTTAAATTGTCATCAATATCTTTTGGACAACAATAGCAGTAATAATATAAACTAAAGCCCACAATAGTGGCAACATTGACAACATTGATAGCAACAGCAACAACAGCAGTAGCAATAACAACAATGAAAATGAAAACAACAAGAGTGATGACATCAATTATCATTTGGCTAAAATCCAATGACATATAAATTCATCTATTATTTTCTCTTTTATATTATTGTTATTGTTGTTGTTGTTATTGTTACTGCTATCGCTTAATAGCCTCAATTCTTCAACATTATTATCATTTCAATAGATAGTCCGTCTTTATTATGAGACTTGTACATCATTATGATTTGCAAAAAAAAAAAAAAAAAAGTGAAAAGAAAGTGAAAGAAAAATTAAAAGAAAATCATCAAGTATAAGAGAATAATAAAGTCACTCATTATTAACAGTAATGACAATAACAAGTGAGGGTGATGAATTTGGTAGTAACGAATATTTAATACCCTCTTTTACCCGCTAATTATGAATTTAGATAGATTTTTTGGTAAAGTATTCATCGCATTTAGAATTGCTTTTTTATTTCATTTCCTGTAGGTTTTAATTCAGCTTAGACTTTGCTTTCGGTTCAGCTTTTACTCTTAAGCATTTTCTCGGAGTTCTGTTTTTCGGAAAACTATATTCTCTTCAGAACCTCGAATGAGTTGGATGGAAGCAAACCTTCTAGCCATACATTTTTGCTGTTGATCTCATAATACCCAGTGACAGATAGTTGTCGAATGCAATTGCATCATTCTTAGGTTGGATTTTCCAGTTCTGAATGAAGCGGACAAAATCTGCTCGACAGGTCTTCTCTGCAAGTATTATTATTTGATCACTTTATCTTCGATCGATTTAGGAAATTATTTCCTTTTTTATGTGAAGTAATTTCTTCTACTTTAAACAGAATTTCCGCTATATAAGAAGGCGATCCTTTCTGGTAAACTCATTGGCTTTCATAATCGAAGTGGTCAAAGTTATGTGGAGATACTTAGACAAGGTAATCAGTGAGTTGATTTTGTCTACTTTCGATATGGTATGTTTGACAAAGGTGCCTACATCTCGGCTAATATTCCACTGCTCACAAGAATAATCCCGTTCGAAAAAAATTTATAATTTATATATAATTTATAATTCGATCTAACTCATCCATGATGTTTCATAAATAATAACGAACACAATATAGTCTTATTCACCACTTGCGATGGTGTACAGTATAAAAGTATTTTTAGTTTTTTCTTTTCCAAAAAAAAAAGAAAAAAAAAAACATGTATTAAAGATGATGAAATCTAAACCAGAATAAACAAAAGAAAAAATTTTATATCGACTTAAATGAAACTGAAAAATTTATATTGACATCTCAAAGATACTTTGTTCATATAAAAACAAAAAAACAACAGCAACAACAAGAAAATCCGCTAATTGCAATAACAAAATCCCCAACAACATTTATAGCAAAATTTCTAATGGGTGATAATTAGAAAATCCTTCAGAAAAATATCATCATCATCAGCAGCAGTAGCAGCAATTAAAGAGTAAATAGGAAAAAATCAGTAACAAACTCAAGGATACTTTTAATGAAAATGTAAATAGAAAATAGAAAATAGAAAATAGAAAATAGAAAATAGAGACAATAATCAAAGTGTTGTGGCTGACTATTGGTTGTGGCCAAATGAAGGCGGCTTTTTATATTTCTTTATCTCTATCTGTTTGTTTGTCTTTGTGTCAATGTGTCTGTAACACATTTACAGTTACTGTAAATGTAAATTTAACCGATAAAACCTTGATAATCAGCTATTTTGTGACAAATTTTACATAAATGAAAGATGAGAGATAAGAAGTAGAAGAAGTAGAAAAAAAGAAAAGGTTACAAAAGTTCGGGATTGTAATAAGAATAATAATAGTAGAACGTTTTTTATACCCTATTCACAATGGAAAGATAATTGGTATCCTTTTTGTTGGATTTTTTTTTTGTACAAAGACACAGTTGGATATTTGAATAATCCTGTTGATTTTGGAAAATGGATTAAGTAGCTTTGAATTGCAAGCAAATTAAAGATTTGGGATACCAGTGCAAGGAAAATAATTATATTTTAATGTTTAGCTTTAATACGGGGCAGTATAGAATATTAAATTATCATATTTATATTAATCATACGCTCCATTGATCAATAATATGAAATCTTTGTGAAAATTATTTGTAATTTTTGACTGGGCATTTTGATTGACACTAAATTTTTAAACGTTTTAGAAAAGGTATACATGTTTTTTTTTCCAGATTTGGCCATTTGTAATCTTATAATTAATTAATTGCTTTTTCCTGTTTTGAATAAAACAAGCAAAATCTGCTCCGATTTAAGAAAACTTAATTTCCTTTTTTTGGAAAATTCATCTGATTTTTATTATCAAAGCGATTGTTATGCACCAAGATAAAACAATATCTGTAACGTGATCTTAATTTTCGGTATTGTCTTTTCGACAAGTATTTCCTTTTGTCAAAAAATACTCTTGTAATTAATGGATTATAATAGCAGCCTTCCTGCATTCCAAAGTGAATGGGAAACTCCAATTGGATTATCGTTTAAAATATCATAGATCCAACTTCTCCGATCATCTTGAATCCTTGATATATAAAAAGTTTATTCGATTGATTTACTCATCTGGTGTAAAAAATTAGTTTGAGAGTAAATTTTTCTTTTTAAATATTTCCCTTGAGTCACTAATTTTCATTATCACCTTTTAAACAAATTCAAAAGGTAGTGAGTTGGGAAGCTAAAAGTCATTAAGAAGACTCTTCACACCACACATAACAATCCAGCAATTAATTTCACCCAATGATTGTGATTAAAGTCGTTAGATGTTCTTGTAACATGTTTTCTGTTGTTAGAGTTTTTTCTGTAGTTGTTTTTGGAGATTCTTCCCCAGGAGAATAATCCATTTAATGGAACTGCTACTGAGTTGAAAAAATTTCTACTGATAACTGATAGTCATCAATCGATCAAAGATCTTAGAAAAAGCCAATGAGTATCTGTGGAGCAATTTCTAGATTGAATTCTGAAAATCCATTTTTTGATGTGGTGACCTTGCGGTACCAACACTATTACCTCAGACATTTATTCCAACTTATAATATAATCTGATCAAGAGCGTTTCTGCATATTTGCAACAACGAGTTAGATATACCTTATTTAAGGTCCATCTGTATGAGGGAAATTCCTTAACGCCCCCTACATTGAATTTTTCCCGAAATTTCTGTGACTTATGACTGAATGAAAATCTGTTACCATTTTATTTGCTCATATAAAAAATGCTCCAAATATGCTCATGCCACTGATCATTTATGACCTTTTCATTGACTTTAGTTCATCTGAAAATTATACCCTTTTCCTAGATAGAAAAAAGTACTACCGCGGTAACATTAACCATTGACCACTATCTACTAAAGACCATCAAACTACTTACCACTACTATTACATGTTTATTTATATAACTTTTGGAAAATTAAAATTTGTATTTTTTCCGTTCCTCTCTATAGAAATAATCAGATCTTCGTTCGAGGTCATCTTAACATTTTACACATAATTACAAACTTTACTGTCAATTTAACGTATTTTAACAATGAGACTTAATAACTATGAAACTACTTACATTTACCCAGTTACTAAAACTTACTTATGTAGTAAACCACTCACTCACTCTCTTACACCCAACCACAACTGGTAATATTTTAGCTCGTATTGCTGAATATAGCAGCAGTAGTAGTAGTAGTAGTTGTAGGAGCATTCAATAGCAACAAACAGTTCGTAATAATAATAAAAATAATAATAGTAATGACAACAGTAATTTGTAATTAATTTTGATAATCAAAAAAGAGGGGTAAAGAAAATCAACTACAACAACAAGAAATGATAATGAAATAATGAATGAATGATTGTAAGAAGGGAGCTTATGAATATGACGACAACAACAAAAAATTAAATAAATAAAAATAAAAACCGGGGGTATTATTTAATTAATGACACTCTGACACTCAAACACTTTTAAATATATGAATGGATGAATGAATGGATGAATGTAAAAAAATGAGTGTTGAAGGATTGACAATTTATAAAAAAATATATATATTGAAGGAAAGGGAATTATGCGTAATTGAGTTTGTTTGTAAATTAAATAATTATCGTTTTTTTTTTTTGTAATTTGTTAAATATATTAAAATATGCAAACATGTATTTATGTCTTTTGATATAAATTAACGATTTATAATAAGTTTTAATTCAATACAACAATGTGTGGGAATTTAAAGGATTATGAAGGACACATTTATATTACAGTAGAGGAAGAGAAGTGTATAGTTAATTGGAAATTAAAAAGGAGGTCATTTGATTGCATTGACTCTTCAATACCGCCCTGTTCATACTTCTCTTTAAGCGATGCAATTAAACCTTGAAAATATAAATTCTCGCTTTACGATGAGTTTACAGATATGAAAAGATTTTCGTATTTTCGCTTCTGCTTAAATCCATCACAGTCCGATTTCGATTTGTATGCACTTTTATTCTCTTCTTAGTTTTTCAATCTATGACAATTCTAGTGCTACGTTTGGTCAACGCCTATTTTTCATTTTACATAATTCCATCTCAGTCCAATTTCACTTTGCATGCGCTCTCTTTTATTCATAGTATTTCAAGCTATGACAATTCTCGTGATATTGTTTGAGTAATTCAACGCCATTTTCGACTTCTTATTGAATATAATAGGATACATTAGTTTGTACTTTTTCCAGAGCAAATAGCCAGAGTCAGCTGGAAGACAATAAGAATGTTAGGAATATAACGATTAATAAATTCTTGCGTTTTTTGCAACACAAATCTTACCCATGTCATTTCATGGGTAATACTAAGAAGGAATCATCTAAAGATCCATTAAGGTATATATTTTCTTCCATTAAATTGAATATCTCAGTCGATTTAGCTGTGTCTTTGTGTTCGACTGTCAGCCTGTTGTTAGCACACTCACATCCACATTATTATCCTGAGAAGCTTCTTATTTAAAACCTGCAACTTCGATATAGGCCGATGTCTGAGACAGCACCTAAATTCAAGAGGAGATCACCCGTAGCTAAAAATATAAATAATTTTATGGCTCATAAGGTTTCTTTGTTATATAAAAAAATCATATTATATGCGTTTATGAGTGTATATGTCAGTATGTATATTCGCAAACGCTATGTACACAACATGATCTTACATGTTTTCTTTAACTCTGTCAACCCAGCCAACAATAACCGCAGTATTATTCAACAGTTTGCCATTTTTATCCTAAAAAAACATAAAGGTTTTGACTCCCTGTGAACTGTATGAGTAAATGAGAAATTTTCCAATATTTCAATCCCCTGCAAGTCACATAGAGATTGAGTCACTCTCACACTCGTTTTGTACAAAAACTTGAGATCATGGATTTACGAAAGTTAGGAATTCTTTTACATGTTCAGAATTCGTTGCCTTCGTTGAAATCTACTCCATTAAGTTATAGCTGTACAGTCGAGTGCCAAAGACAATCATCATTTTGTTTGACTTAATTTTTACATAAATTTGGAATACTTGTCCCACATATCTGTCATCAACATTTGTATTTGAAAAAATCAACTAAGCCCATATGGCACATGGATTATGTCAGTAGACGAGAATTACTATAGACACACTTGCTTCATGAAGTTGCAACAAATAACGTTAGTACCGAATTAAACGTTGCACCACAATGCATAAGCTCAAACCAACGTCGAAATATGTACATCAACATGAGATGACGTGGATACAGAGCTTGTGGCCCATTGTAATTATTAATATTAGTCACTCAACATATCTGCCTATGCATTCTATTGGTCTGCCTTTATAAAGCCCAGTCTATGCATTCTATTGATCTGCCTTTAAAATTTTTATTAGAAAAGGCGGAGTATTCACATAAATAGTGTCCACAATCCCTAAACCAGTTACGACTGTTTTCCTCTAAGATATGTTATTAGGTACCCAATGGAATGTGAAAAGTAATTAAGATGAAAACTATCTTAAACTGATTTCTTTTCTTATCGAGATGAAAATCACTTACACTTGTTTTTAACTTCGAGATGTTCTTCCACCACAATTCGCCTAATATCTGCACTCTTCTGTGAGGTTCCACGGTAATAATTGAATTAACACTAAATACACAGAATACATTTTCAGTAAAATATTTGTATTTTAATGAAATCTTTATTAACAAAGATATCTGTTACAATAATGTTGGAAAATGATACATAATGTTCAAATGGATCAAAATTCCCAATTTAATAGAGATAATCTTTTTTCTCCAAAACTTTGACCATTTTTTTACATTCATCTGTTAAAAGTAACATAATTCACTAAGATTAAGTTGTTAAAATTAATCTGCTTAAGTATTAAATTACGGAAAAAGGTAGAAAAACTTTATTTTCTGGTAAAAGTTTCGCAAAGAAGTTATGTCCAATAAACTTTAAGATTTGTTTGTGATTTTCTCATTCCATCACTTTCGAATTGTAGTCAGTCACCCCAATAATCTAATAAAAAAAAAAAAACAATCTTATTAGCCATGACAAAACCGACTTTCTGGTTACTTTTGTAACATATTTTGCATTAAGAAATTAAAGAATTATCTACACATAAACACACACGCAGTTTTATATAAGTATTTACATATGTATATGTGTTTTATATATGTTGGTGAATGTTTAATTTAAAAACCTACTTTGGGTCACTTTATGAAAGTTACCATGACAATTAATGTCTCTCAGTCTCTTACATTGGCCCTTCATTCTTAACACTTATACATGCACACGTACTCCGACTACTCATCTAACTTTTTGACACCCCCTTCCCTTTTTCATTTTGATTTTATCCATTTTATGTGAATGTTACGTTTACGTTTAAGGTTCAGGCAGAAGTTCATCTATGAAATGTGAACAATGTGTTGCTGATGAGTTTTTCTGTCTTGTTATTATTTTCTCTTCTTTCTGCTCGTTTTCAGGTTTCCTTCCTATTTCTTTTGAATTATTTTCTTATGTCTTAAGATTTTAATGCCAAACAGTACAAAAATAGTGGACACATTACAATGATAGACATGCAGACAGGCATCTAGCCGATGTTATATGTATACGTACACACATATACACATATATAAAAGTATAATTATATATACAAACATAACATTGACTTAATAACCAAAATACCAGAGTATACATAAGTGTGTGTGTGTGTGTGTTTGGATACATAAATACCTTAAATAAAACCACTTCTTACACAAACAAAATATCAATGTTAATGTACTCACACACTCTCTCTCCCTTGTACACGTATTGTATTAGATGAAATTAAAATTATATCTCTTGTTGATATCAACACAATTATTTCTCTGAAAATTGTGCCTCTTTTACTCATCCGATAGTACTCAGCATTATTTATATTTTGATTACTGTTGTTGTTTAGAAACGGAGATAGTACAATCGGTTGGAATTATAGAAATTGAAAATAATTGATTGTATCAATTTCAAGTGGTCTTCTAATCAAATTAATATTTTTTCAGACATAATCAAATGAAGTTGATTTTATATCAATTGCACAGTAGTCTGAGAACTCATTTTTTTGAAAATTTGTATGGTATTGACTTAGGTCTTTTCAGAAATAATCCAAAAATATGTCTGCTGAAACGCATTTTTTGAAATAATAATATTAAATTGTTTTCGCTATTAAGAAATAATCAAAATTATTTAAGGATTGAGATCAAAAAATTCTTAACAACAACTACCCCACTAAAGATACAGATTTAAGAAAAAATCCAAAAAATAATATAATAGTTTTATAGTTATAAACACTAGTGATAAAAAAATTTCAGAAAACCTCTCCATTAACGCTTTTTGAGTGCTTTCTCTCACTTTTTTTGATCAGGTTGTCCGTCACTGTTTAAAATCAACTACACTTTTGGAAACCATTTGGTGCTCTTCAAATTTCTTCTTCTTTTCAAATCTCTTTTAATAAAAGCAAAATATCTCTGAACTAGCCTAAGCAGTTTAAATAATTTGTCTTTTTTGGCATTGTTCTCGTAGCACTAAAGCTCTTCTTTACCATAGTAACATGATGCCAAGTAAGGCCAAATATAAGTGGACACATTATGAAGTCTTATGAATTTAAGCAGCTTTTCTGTAAACATTCATTGATGTAAATATCAGTATAATACTGCCTAAGCAGTATCAGTAACATACAATTTCTGAACAGGAAAATCCTGTCAGGGACCTTTTGAGACTTGAAAAGCCTTTTCACTTTTCGTACCAAGCAGTTCGAATGCTAAGCCATCCGAATTGCTTTCTATTTTTTGATTTCAGAAACATTATGTGTACAATTCCTTCTTCTTTTACTAGATTTTCTATTAACGGACAAGAATGCCTGACCAACTTTTGTGGGACCAAGTTGGGTTTTATTGGAAATATTAAGTTATTTTTGTATGCACTTTTTTAGGGGACTTATTTTAATTACTCTACATATCACAATTTTGGATATTTCTTGATGAAGTTTGACGCATATTATTATTTTGACCAAGCACTATTAATGGTCACGTTCGGTAAAATATTTCATGTAGCTCGTACTTAAAAGTCCTACATTTTGTTTGATATAATAATCGATAATATTTTATGGAAGAGAAAATATCAATAATCAATTGATAGCAAATGTTATAAGTTTATTTTTTTGTCGGATTCTAAAACAAATTAGGAAAATTAATTGATCCTTATATTTTAATTATTATTCAAAATCACATCTAAATATATACAGTATCATTGAGATCACGTCTTCAAATCTTTAAAATATTTTCTTTATATTAAAAAATTTCTGTTTACAAAGAAATAAAAAAATCCGTTTTTTTGGTAATTTTCAGTGAATATTTAATTTTTTTATTTCTTCATTAATTATACGTCATATATTCCATTTATAATATATTCCTAAAAGTATGCTTTAAAATTTAATTAAACTTGTTATATATGGAGAGTATACTTATCTTAAGCACTCATATAGACATGCTGACAAATATTGCTCATACGCATTTTATTTATTTAAACTAAACAAATCTAATAAAGAAGGATTTCAAATGATATGAAAATAAATCTGTAACTTTCGAACGATTAGTACAATTTCAATATAATTTCATATAGTGATATCAGAGGCATAGGTGTATTTAAGGTTTGAGTTTGGACTTTTTAAGCGTAACTTGGGCGGGTTAACAAAGTCCAAAATTTTAACACTTGGGTGCTAGTTATATAGCATTTTGGATCATACTTTTTTGTAAATTGCCTCAAAAATACGTTCTGTAACTAATTGCCTTAATGTTTTAAAGATCGGAATCATTTGCTACCCAAGTGTTGCTATATTCTTAGTTTTAGCTCTGTTGAAATCATTATGCTTTCATTTTGGGCATTATTTAAATACGCTTTATGGGTCATGTATTCTCAAAATACCTCAATTGGTTTTATGTCTCGACTGCAAGCCGGCAATTAGTACTGCTTTGAAGCATGTACCATATTTCATTAATTTTTTCATCCATAAAAGACAGAAATGATCTCCTGGCAATTCATAATAAATAGTGCGATTCACTAAAATTACGTTTTAGCATCCGAACAGCGTTTGATCTTTACTCGTGGCTTTGACTTTGATTTAAATATCTCTGAAACCATAAGAGATAACCATCATAATCATAAAAAATCTACAGCGAAACCCTTCTATCAACGTTTTTAAAGTGCTTTATTCAAAGAGGAAGTCCATCTCCACCTATTTTTTTTCTCTTTTAATAGGACCCAAATATCTCATACTTCCGAAAAGTTTGAAGTATGGTACAAATATCTCATTATTTTTCATAGTGAATGGATTATAAGTCAAACTAAAAATATGTGGACCCATTGATGAAATCAACCTTTTTGTAAACATTCTTTGAAGCAGTGTTCAATATTTAAAGAACCCGTTGTAACAAATGATTGGCTTCTTTTGCCTCAACTGTATATTACTTTCCATACCAAGAACTGTTTGGAATCTTTTACTGCTTTTGGATCTTAAACTTATTACCAACATTTTCTCGAGCTTTACCAACATACAATTTTTTAACAGGAAGTAGCGAAAAATCAGTCAAAACATACTTTTCGTCATCCATGATGAAGTAAGAATATTTTCTTTAAATCAAATAATAATTGAGTTGAAAACTTTAATGAAAAACGTGTGTTAAGAAGTTTTCAATCTCATTCTTTATTATCTTTCTAGAATAAATTTTGCAAACTATGAATATTTAAAGGTTAAAGGATTTTTCATAATCTGAATTACACTTTATCCTGAAAATTCCCTTTGTAGTAATTTCCATTACATCATCATTCTAATGACACGTAAATATTTAAGAACTTGTACAAATCTATTTACACATACACAGAAAGCAAATATCCATTGTACATTTTGTATTAGTGTTTATATATTTGTATTTATAATTTTAATTGTATTTGTGTTGTTTCACATATCAATGTATCAGTATGAGTATCAGTATGTGAATGTATTGCCAGTCATTTGGGTCTAATTAATTAATAAACCAGTCGTGCATTAAACTACAAGAGGCCATCTATTTTCGAGACTATAAAAGTATATATGTATGTTCTACTACTACCACTACAGGTTTTAGAGGGTGTTTGTATATAAAAAACGTATCTACAAGTGTCTCTGTATATGTCTGTTCTATAATTATAGTATGGGACATATTCACAAGTATGTGGTTTCAGATAAATATGTTGCATATTAATGTTGTTGTATAAGTGTAGATATTCTATTAAAAATTTATTAATTTGTTGTTTTTGCCACTGGTGTTGTTGGTAGCCTGTTGGTCTTTTTTGTGTTGAATAAAGATATATAACCATGATTAATTTCATTTAATTAAATATTAATTAAATTTAATTTAAATTCCACTAGAGAATTAACAAATGCTATTATGGGTCTCAAGCAGAAAAAACAAATAAGAATGCTATAATCGGCTTTGCCGAATCTTTAATACCCTTCAACATAAATGTTTATGAAATAAATACGTTATATTTTCTACATGCACTCGTTCGCACACATACAATCACAAATGTTTACTATATATACAAAATTTTCTTAAATTTAACACAGGAACACTTACTGAGTCATAAAATCAGTTATATCTTAGACTATAACTTCTTTTATACGGGATCTATGTTGATAACTTTTAGAATGGTAATACAGTATATGTCTTCATTTTGGCAAAAGTTCATTCTAATTTGTCGATTAATAATTGACAATTTGTTTTTTGAACTTATAGATTGCCTCAGATATCTGTCTACTTCATTTAATATACTGAACCGTTTTTTCTGGTTTATCAATTGGAAACTTCTCGGGACTATAACATATACTCAGGATAAACTTTATTCAGCTTTGTCAGTTATTGTAGACAGACAGACAAACGGACATAACTAAATCGACTTAGATTTTGATTTGATGCAAGAATGGGGTTTTAAGTGATTCCTTCTTATCGTTACACACAGAACGACAACGTTAATATACCCTCATCACCACTTGTAGTGGTGCACAGTATAAAATCATGAGATAAATAATACTGATATTGGGCAGGTTGAAAGTTTACTTTTATTTAAAGTTAAAACAAAAAATACAAGATTTATGGAAAATTTAATAAAATTCTTAGATAAATTTTTATGTCCTTGAACAGAGTAAAAAGTCTACAAACCACATTAGTAACCCAATAATATGACTTTGTAGATTATTGAAAATTTTGCTATAATTTTTCAAATAAAATATTTAAGAAAACAGAAAATCATATACAGTACGGCTGTGCCGAATTTTACACACCCTCCATAAGCCTGTGAGAGAGACTTTAACTTTTTTCTACTGAGAAGACACACATTGTGTCCAAACCAATTTATTTGAATAATTATATAACTTTTGAACTATAAGAGACATTCTAATGAAATTTACCATAAGCTAAGTTGATTTCGATAGTATAAGCCTTAATTCAGTGGGAAACGTAGTCGGTGACCCTACAAAATTCGCCAAAAAATAATTCATGAGTTAGCAAAAAGGACATTTTACATAAAGATAGTCCTCGTAAACTTCTATAACATAGATTACCTGTTATAGCTTCAAATACATGCCTTATTCATATAAGTAGGTGTTCTTGTTGCTATTTTATATTGAATATTTCTATAAATGCAGAAGTAAAAAGGACATTCAAAAAAGTTACCAAAAATAAAATATTATAAATTTCTGTTTCTAGGTATGTTTTTAATGACCATATCTAAATTTTATAGCAACATTTTCTAATTTACTCGACAAATTTCATGACACCTAAAGATGCCCAAGTAAACTGTTCGGTCCTGTCAAAAAAGACCCAAAATATAATTTTTCATGTTCCAGTAAAGAAATTTTTCGTAAGAAAAACAGAGTTACGGTGTTCGGAAACCGATCAAGTGAAATACGCAATAAACAAAAAGAGCGAATAATCTTATAAACAAGAAACAGCTCGTACCAAATTCAATTATACACAAATAAAGGATGAACTGAATCCTCCTATGACCTTCAAACACTTTGCTCACATTTTGCAAAAAGTTGAAAACATTAAATGGAAGAAACCAAAGTGTAAGTCAATGCTCAAAAATAGGATAAACAAAGTCGTCTAAAATTCATACGAAAATAGATGAAAAGGGCAGAGGAATAAAATAATAAAATGAAATAATATAATGAAATAAAAATAGATCGAAAAACACTTAACAGACGTTCTTCATTTAACTTATTATTTGAATTTTTAATTAAGTTACCTTCGTAAAACATGTCCGTTATTTTATATATAAAATAAACATATTGTTAATATGACTAAAATGAGTGACCAGAAAAAAGTGCATACTAAAATTATTAAATATTTTCAACAAAATTCAACTTGATCTTTAAAAAAAATGGCCAAGCATTCAAAGATCTGTCAAAGTGTTTCCAGTGTTACTAAATAATTCTTCAGGTAGAAGGAAAATTCCACATGATGTTTCTTAAACCAAAACACACACAGTAGGAAAGCAGCCCTTTAACCAAGAGCTCGGACTATTTGACATAAAAATAATAAGTAATAAGGCTATGAAAACATACAAGTATCAAAAAGTTCCTAAATAAACGTTTTTAAAAATTTGGAGGCCAAAAGAAAAGTTTAAGATCTAAAAGCAGTCGAAAGTTCGCAAAAAGTTTTAAGAATTGACAAGCAATACGGTTTCTACTAATACCGACATTTATATCAAGAACTGCTTCCATTCATAAGACTCCATAATATGTCCACATATTTTTGACCAGACTTGACATCGTTCTCACTCCATGCACCACTGTATTATAATTTGATATATTCTCTATGTGGAATTTTGTACGGTTCACAAGTGTGTATAGTCTTTTGTTTCCTTTCTCTGTTTTAGTTAGTTTAACTTACTTAAGATACTTTAGTTAGTGGAGGGTATAAAAATCCATGAGAAATTATATAAATAAAAACAATGACACATAAATCAACAAAATGTACGACAGAGATTTTCTGTAGCATGAAATTATGAATATTTTTTTCCAAAAACCAAAAAAGTAAAAGAGACTGGAATCTTATTATAAAATAAATATAAAATTAACATTAACAGACAAAAATAAATAATAAAAAATAAAATAATAAAATTAATAATGTTACAGTCGATCAAACTCGACTATGTAATACACTACACCACATTGGTGATTGCAAATTTTAGTTACAAAAAATTAATGAACGACCCTTGTATAATTTATTTTTTTCATTTATTTTGAAATGAGCATAATGTGCCGACCCTCGTATAAATTCGCACATCGATTTTTGATTATAACTAAGTTAATTTGACGAACAAGGATTTTGGCCCATTAAAGTCATATTTTAAAGGAGGCTTGTATAGGACCGTCGGTTTAGAATATCATAGGACCCACTTCTGCCACATGACATTGAAACCGTTTTATATTTAGGACTTTTATAAGCTTAAAACCACATTCCGGAAGGATATTTGTATAGGAGGTACCTGAAATATTGAACCGAAGATGCTCAGTTTCAATAATCTTCGTCCTTGGGCCAAAAAAGTAATGTGTATTCAGTACACATTATTCAAGGTTTCTCAAAAATTTTGACCTATAGAGTGTACACAACGTTTACAAGGATAAATAGCCGGACAGGCAGACATCATCGATTCTAAGTCGAACGATATACTTTAAGAATATACGTGTGCAAAAGTAAAGAGTGCAAAAGCACACGTGCACTTATTTGCCGGCCTATGATGTAATGTAATTTTTTCTGTCTGTTCCAAACATCAGCCAAATACCTTAACCAGCTTCGTTGGTGTAGGGTATAATTAAACAGATGAAAAAATAACATAAATATTCAACAATGAAAAAAGTATAAAATTAAATAAATTATGGTCATTATATAATTTTTTAATAATATAAATTACGACTATTAAAGTTGTGTTTACTACAAATGTATATATTTTTGTTTAAATGTCATTAAAAAAATATTAATTTCAATTCATTTCTTTCCACCGCACCACTAAAAGGAAAACACTCATACAAAGACACACACATACACACTTATAATTATATATGTCTAGTAGCTGACACAAGTCCTAGTAGACCAGAATACGGTTAGTTTTGGGAGGACATGAGATACGACTAGAAAATATTTTTGTTTTATTATTAAAGCGATTTCGTTTTTTCTTTGCATTTAACACAAGTTATGATTTTAATAAAGTTTTTCATAATTAATTGAGTATTATGAGGACATCTGGGATATGGAACTTTTTTTTAAATTATTATTATTTTTTTAAAATAAGATATCATCATTATTTATAATTAAAATTCATTATTGTTAAAAAAGAAAATTAATAAAAATTATAAAAATATTTAAAATAATTTGAATAGGGAAATTAAATAAATGTAAACAAATGGATTGCAATGAGTGATCTGGAGATAAATTCAATTACATAATTGGATTAAACAAATCACATTTTTAAGTCGTAAAATTAAAAACATTAACATTATAAATTCATGAAAGCTATAAAATGATTTAAATTTATGTTTAATCAAAATCCGAATTCAATTATAGACTGATTTGAAAGAAATTTAGGCAAAAAATCTATTATGGCCCTCAACTGATTAGCGTTTCAAACAGCAACTATGAAGAGTATCAAAAATTAAAATTACCCCAAAACTCAAATAAAAAATCCGTTAAAAAATAAGGAGATCTTAATTTGATTGGAATTGCAATTTACAAAAAAATATATATAATTTTTAGTTCTAATCAATTGTGATCAAATTTGAAACCTTTTTGGAATCTCTTCTATTATCGCTTTTATAATGCTTTCTGTTTAAAATCTACCACACTTTTTGAAACCTTTTTGTGTTCTTCAATTCTCCTGTAACAAGAACCGAATATCTCTTCACTGACCTTAGCTTCGGGCAGTTTGGATATTCATTTCTTCGTTCAAATACCACTCATGGACTTTTGCTGAATACAATAAATTATTTTAGTACGTACCTTATTCTGGTCATTCATTTCGATCAGGTTAAGAACATATTTATTTCTAATACATTTTACGAAGGTAACTTAGTCAAAAGAAAATCAAATAATACTTGAGTTAAAAATTTTAATTGAAAACGTGCATTAAAACGGCAGCTGTACAGTATAATATTTCAAGTCAAATGCAAAAACTCTCTCGCAAAAAAGTCTTCCTTGTAATTGGAAGTTATTTCTTTTCATAACTCCATATTCTAGTCTTTTTATCGCTTCAATTGCCTGCAATAAATCATATTTGAATTCTAGCAAAATTAAGTTTTTATTTAAAAAAATAAATTATTTTTTTTAAGAGGAAAACCCGATAAATTAAAATTTATATTCTTTTTTTCTCTCTCTCATTTGGAGTTTATAGCAGTCTCTGTGTCTCCCGTATAAATTATTTCAGTCATTAATTAACCATAAAAAATTATTAAACATTTTATTTTGAACTTCTGCTGATGCAGGCTTTTCTCATATTTTTAATTGATTAAATCTATTGTGTTTTTTATTAATACTTTATTTTTTATTGTTGCAATTTGTTTATAGTTTAATTTATATTTCATTTAATTAAAATCAATCACATGCAAATTATAAAAAAATGTTGAGAAAGAGATTGAATAAATTTTAATATAAATGGAAAATCTAGAACTAATCGGAAGTGTAGTGGAAAGTCTGAGTCTAAACTATAACTATAAGAAGTAGAATTGAACTAAGATTGAACTAAAGTTCAACTAGAATGAAAACATGAATAGAATCTGAATTTCCTAAACTAAAAACCTGTACTAGAAGTTTCAAGAGAGTTTCTGAAATAGAATCTGAACTAAAATTAAAACTGGACTATGAACAAGAATTTGAATTACATAAGAATTTAAGAGCTAGAATGTGAGATAGAATCTGAGCAGAAGTCTTAACTAGAAACCAGAGCCAGAATCAAAAATTAAATCTGAACGGGAATCTTAATCATAATCTAAACTAGAATCCGAACTAGAATTTGAACAAGAATAGAAATGATGTAGAACTGAACAATATCGTAGCTAAAACTGAACTAGAATTAAAGTAGCATCTAAATTTAATCATCTTATAATCTTAACCAGAATATGAACAAAAATTTGAACTAGAATCTGAACTGGAATTTGAACTACAATTTGAACTAAGGAGTGAATTCGAAAAATTCTTATCCCATATTTTTCATTAAAACTCAATTAACTATCGAACAAAAATACTTTAATTATGAAATATTTTCCACAAAACCCAATTTGGTCCACAATAAGTTGCAACAAGTAGAAAGAATAATCTACATAATGAAAAAGCATTTTCAAATGTTTTCCGGTAGTAAAGCAACCCGTTCTCAGACTATTTGTCCAACAATTAAGAACGAAGCTTGTGTAGGTTTGAAGACATATAAATCTCAAAAAAAGTTCCTGAAAGGAACGCTGCTTAACAAATGGAGAAAAGAGAGCACTGAAATTGAAGAAAATATTCTTGCTGCTTAATGGATGATGAAATGTATGTTCTGGCAGAATTTTTGCAACTTCCAAGTCTAAAAATTTATGTTGCTGATGCTCGAGGGAATGTTAGAGAAAAGTTTAGAATCCAAAAGCAAACGAATTTTCCCAAAAAGTCTATTATGCAGTTGCGGCAAAAGAAGCCAATCATTTGATACAACGGTCTCTTTAAATACCGAAATTTATATCAAGGAATATTTACAAAAAAGAGTGCTTCCATCCATAAGACTTTATAACGTGACCACTTACTTGACATCTTGTTGCTAATGTAAACAAGTCCTTGAGTGATAGATGTGTTTGTAGCAAAAGGCTGCCCGGAACTAGGGCCAGTGGTGAGATATTGAGCTCTTATTGAAAGGGAGTTGAAGAATACAAAAAGGGTGTCCAGAATTGTGGTGAATTTTAACGGAGAAAGACTTTCTGTTCGAGAAAAGTGATAGAAACGTTTTCGTTCGTAGATGTATGTGCAAATATTTTTTTTCGATCTCACTCTTTAAAAAAAATCAGCGAAACTGTTTTTGATATACAAAGGAGATATTTACATTTACTTTAACAGTTTATTATTTTATTGTTATTTTAATTTTAATATTTTCAATTCAATTATTTGTTTGTTTGTTTGTTACTGAATTAAAATTAATTAATTGTCTTTTATTAATTGTAGCAAAAACAGAAATAATGTAGTTGATAGTTCGAACAGAAATTTGATTATTTATTAATTATATGAATGTTTTGTGACTTGAAATTATAATTTTATGAAATAATGACAACAACGAAAAATATATTTTTAAATTTTCAGTATTTTTTTTTATTTATTATACCTTCGAGGTAAATAAATAGAGAGAGAAATGGGTTATTTAAGACCTGATTATCAAGGACAAACAAAATGCTTTGACATTTCCCTAATTTTTTCATCAATTTAATGAAATATTTTTTTTATTTGTCAAATGGTTTCTTTTCATCCAACGGGCCCTTGTAAGTTATTTAGTACCTAAATGTACTTACTATTCATTATGTTTTTTTGAATAAATGTTCACTTATTTAATTATAGTTTTATACCCTCCATCACCACAAGTGGTGATATTAACTTGCTCACTTCATGTGTAACACTAAGAATGAATCACAGACTCTATAAGTTATATATCTACTTGCATCAAATCCAAATCTGAATCGATTTAGCTACGTTCGTCTGTCTGTCTATATATTTGGCTATTATTGGCATGCTCACATCCCCAATAAATGATAGAGATCAATGAAATTTGGCCTGCTTATTTTCTATAGTCCTGAAAAGTTTCCTATTACAAATCAGCAAAATAGGTTCAGTTTGGTATATAAATCGACAAATCGGAATGAAATTTTGCCTTAATAAGTGTGTACTTCATTACCAACCTAAAAATTATCAAAATCGGTTCAATAGAAAAAAAATATAGCCAAAAATATAACTAAGTTTATGACTAAATAAGTGTTCTTGTGTTACATTTAAAACGTTTATATATTCTGTACGTTTGTGAGTGTATATGTGTGTCCGCAACTTATCCGCATTTCTGGTGGAGGGTATTGAAGATTTGGCATAGCCGATTATAGCATTCTTACTTGTTAATTTACCTTTTTGTACTAATTTTTGCATTACTCACTTACTTTGGCATAAAGGTTAAGGATTTCTTTTAGCTAAAAATTCTCTAATGCAGTTATATATTTCATCCTATTTAGCCATGACCCCTTTTTTTCCTCTTTGAATTACACTCTTCTATTTTGCGTGTCCTTTCGTGCAGCAGGTTTTTGTCGACATTATTAATTTTTATTTTTATTTTCATTTTTTTTGCTCGTTTATTACTGCAGTTGTAGTAATATTATGGTCCTGGTTTTTGTGGTTTTTACTTTTATAGTTTTTACAATATTTATTTAGTTAAATATTTTTGTAATATTTTTAGTTCTTTCATGCATTTCAAAAATACATAAATTTATATAAATATTTTACTTATATAATTATAAAACAGGTGAAAAGTATATAGTGGTATTTAAAATTACCTACAAAGTTTAGATTCTATTTTAGATTTCAGCTCAGATTCGAAATCAGATTCAAGTTTGTATTCTAGTTTGCATTCAGAATCATTTAAGTTTTATAGTTCAGATTCCAATACAGATTTTAGTTCAGTTTCTGGTTTAGATTCAACTTTGGTTTCTAGTTTAGATTATTGTTCAACTTCTAGTACTGAAACCTATTCAGATTTAAGTCCAGATTCAAATTCCACCTCTTTTTATAGTTCAGATAATGGTTCAGATATTAGTTCAAATTCTTGTTCTGATTCCAGTTTCAATTCAAATACGGATACTACTTAGGCTTAAGTTCAGATTCTATTCCCTCATCTTGTTCAATTTGTATCTCAGTTTCTAGTTCATATTTTTACTAAAATCCTAGTTTCGGTTTTATTTCAGATTCAGATAAAATTTCAAATTCAAGTTTAGATTATGATTCTGATCCTGATACTGATTTAAGACCAAATTCTTATTCAGATTCCAGTTCGAATTCTAGTTCAGAATGTAGGTTAGGTTCTAGTTCAGTTCTAGTTTAGTTCCAGATGAGTTCTAGTTATGTTCTAGTTTAAATCTAGTTCAGTTCTAGTACATTTCTAGTTCAGTTCATGTTTAGTTTTAGTACATTTCTAGTTCAGTTCTAGTTCAACTTTTCAGTTCTAGTTCAGTTCTGGCTCAGTTCTAGTTCGTTCTAGTTCAGTTTTAAAACTTTTTGTAACCTTATTTACTTACCTCTTGTGGTGATGGAGTTTCCAAAACATTTTTTTAATTTGAATTTCATTTGTTTTCAAAATTTTCCAAAAATAAAAATTTAAAAACGTAAAATACCACAAATTTATATAGTTCATCACCTAATTATTATGACCATATTTTTTTTACTATTTTTGGTTTTAAAATTAAAAAAATACATTAAATTTGTCCTTTACGTAACGATGGTTTTTCACTTTATTTATTGATTATAACAAATTGTGGTTTTACATAATTTTGTGAAATAATCAGTAGACAAAATATTTATGTATAATAAATATCTTCAATATTGAATGGAAAATGATTTTATAGTTAATTATGTAAATAATGATTATTATTCTATTAAATTAAATTGATTTTATTTTAGTTACTCCAGAATAATGATAAATGATTTTGTGACAAATTTAAATAAAATTTGAATTTTATTATAATGATTTTTGAATAAAAATATTTTGCCATAAAATAGGTTATGACCACTAAAACGTATAATTGAAAAATAACTAATATTTATTTTCTCTCTTTCTCGCTTTCTTTGCAGGTATGTTGCTTTCAATATTTGAATATTTTCGAATTTTTATTGTAAGTTGATGTTTATTTTAATGTTTGAATAACTGGATCAATGAATTTTAAAGATAATTTTGACCTTTTAAAGCATTTTAAATTCAGTTTTACACAGTCCGTTTAGCGGTTCGATGAAATTCTGAGGACGAAATAAAACACAATCGATCTTTTTGTGTTCTTTGTAAATTTTTATTTACAAATTTTAAACTAGAAAATTATACTCAAATCTTAAAGAAATAAAATATTACAACAT